>CAUYQU010061441.1:0-24489 GCA_963574635.1 Cheracebus regulus | reverse complement strand
TGTGGCTCCTCTGCCGGGAATCTCCCAGTCTGTGGGCTACAAAAATTCGTCGGAAAGTGCGGCGTCCACTCGTTCTCTGCGCTTTCACTGGGAGCTACATTCCTGAGCTGTTGCTAATCGGCCATCTTGGATCTCTCTCCGCTGGTATTCTATTTCTTGATTTGAGTTTTAGAGCATGAGCATATTTGTTTTGTGACAATTTATCCAGTTATATAATTTAATTGTACATTTTCCTCAGTGTATGTTTTATTTACATTTTACCTTTCTATAGGTAAAATGATGTTTATGGACATACACAGAGAAGCATAAAAAACAGATGGAAAGGAAATACACCAAGCTATCTCTAGAAAAATGAGGGCAAGAGTATACCTTAAGTGCAACATTTTTATTTTATTGTCTGAATAAAGGTCTGAATTAAACATATCAACATCTTAACTGTTAACTTTTGTAAAGACAGTTATCTCTGAATGGTAGAATTTAAGTGCATATATTTGCTTTTATAGGGCTTTTGCTTTTAAAAATTTTAACCAGCCTGACCAACATGGTAAAACCCTGTCTCTACTAAAAATACAAAAATTAGCTAGGAGTAGTGGTGGACGCCTGTAACCCCAGCTACTTGGGAAGCTGAGGCAGGAGAATCACTTGAACCTGGGAGGCGGAGGTTACAGCGAGCTGAGTTTGACAGTTTGAGTTATTCAACATCCTTGCCAATTCTTAGTAAGGTCAGTCTTCTCAATTTCAGACATTCTAAGAGGCAAAAACATTCACTTTTTGCTGTATATTTTGTCAATATATATGATGTGTATACATACACATATGTATACTCTCTCTCATATACACACTGACAAATGCACAATACATATGTATGTATGAGAGAGAATACATATATATACTTTTCAAACAAGATTGGCAAGATCAGACTTCCCAGTTCCTATAGGAAATTGGCAGTTGCCTAGATTCAAATCCCTCCATATAGCCTCCAAAACTCACAGATGAACTAAAGCAATAAAACTAACTCACATCTCAAAACTATAGACTATTTAGGAAACAGGATATCATAAACAATCTGCACATGAGAGAGGACTCATATGTCCAAAACCTGGAATATCTACTTCTGGAGCCCACATTAGATAGGGCTGTCACAGCAGCAAGCAAACAGAAAATGGCACTAAAAAAAAACAAAAATGCCTCCTTTACAACAGCCTTAAATACTTATCAAAACCTAACTTAAAGAATGTACAAGACATCTACAAACACTGATAAAATTTTTAGAGACAAGATAAACAAAGGGATATGCCAGCTTCTTGAACTAGAAGACTTGTTAACGTATCCATCATCCAGAAATTGATTCACAGACACAATGCAATTCCAATCAAAATCCCAGTATAACTTTGTGTATGTGGGGTAGGGGGAGCTTGGACTGATGAGCTGAATCTAAAATTTATATAGAAATGTGAAGATCCAAAAAAAAAGCCAAGAATCCAAAAAGACAAAGTTGAAGGACTTCACTACCAACTATCAATGCCAATTAAAAAGCTACAATAATTAAGACACAAGGACAGATAAATAGATCAATGGAAGAGACACGAGTATCCAAAAACAGATCTGCACATATATTAGATACCTGATTTATGAGAAAGGTGACATAGCAATACAATTTAAAAGAATCTTCTTTCACCAAAATGATGCTGAGTCAACTGGCTATTCATACAGAACAAAATTAATCTTGCCCCTCTAGCTTATACCATGTACAAAACAAAATTCCAGATGGGCTGAAAATCTTACTGTGAAAGTTGAAACAACTTTTGAAAAGAAATAGTATTATACTACCTTCATGACCATGGAAAAGGCAAACATTTCTTAAACAGGCCACAAGCATTAAGAATAATGGAATAAAGTCAGTAAATTATACTTCATTACAATTTAAGTTTTCTGTTATTCATAAGACACCAATTAAGAGTACAAAGGTGGCTTGAACCTGGGGAGGATCCAAGATGGCTGAATAGGAACAGTTCTGGATTGCAGTTCCCAATGAAAACAGAGGGTGAGTGATCACCACATTTCCAAACGAATTTTTACTGCCCAGAGACCAGGAGACTCCCGGGCAGAAAAGCACCACTAGTCTCTGATGCAGCTATTTCAGCCGGCGCAATGGGTCTCTGCACAAGAACTCACACAAATCCGGGCGCCATTCCAACTGGCAACTGGAACACCTGAGAGACAGAGTCGCTCGTTCAACTGAAAAAAAAGGGGGCTGGAACAGGGAGCCAGGTGATGGTCCTACCTCCACAAAGACCAGCAATCTGAAATGCTTTGGATTGAGAGTTTCACAGGAAGCACAGCTGGACCAGGGACAGTCCAGCTCTGTGGGGGAAAGGGCGTCCGCCATTACCGGCGCAGACTGCCATTACCGGCGCAGACTGCCATTACCGAGGCAGACCGCCATTACCGAGGCAGTTCTAACTACACCCCATAAACAAAACTGCAAGGAAGTTCACACAGCAGCTGGGCAGAGCCCACCGCAGCTCAGCAACGTGTCTGGGGGCAGACTGTGACTAGGCTACCTCCTCACTGGGCAGCGCATCTCGGAAAAAAGGCAGCAGAGTGACAGAAACTTATAAATAAAACCCCACCTTCTCGGGACAGAGCACGTGGGAAAGAAGGTGGTTATGAGTTCTGCTGCAGCAGACTTAAATGTACCTGCCCAGCAGATCTGAAGAGAACAATAAAGCTCACAGCTCAGCACTTGAGCTCCTAAAAGGGACAGACTGTCTCCTCAAGCAGCTCATCGACCCCCATATAACCAAAGAGACATCTCATAAAGGAGAGCTCAGGCTGACATCTGGTGGGTATCCTTCTGGGACAAAGATAACAGAAGCAGAAACTGTCAACAACCCTTACTGTTCTGCAACCACTGCAGGTGATCCCCAGGCAAGCAGGGTCTGGAGTGAACTTCTAGCAGTCCTACAGCAGAGGGGCCTGACTGTTAGAAGGAAAACTAAGAAACAGAAAGAAATAACTTCATCAGCAACAGAAAGGACGTCCACTCAGAGACCCCATCTGAAAGTCACCAACCACAAAAACTACAGGTAGATAAATCCACAAAGACGGGAAGAAACCAGAGCAAAAAGGATGAAAATACCTAAAACCAGAATGCCTCTCCTCCTCCAAGGGATGACAACTCCTCAACAGCAAGAGAACAAGGCTGGATGGAGAATGAGTACGATGAATTGACAGAAACAGGCTTCAGAAGGTGGGTAATAACGAACATCTCTGAGCTAAAAGATCATGTTCTAACCCAATGCAAAGAAACTAAGAACCTTGAAAAAAGGTTTGACAAAATGCTAACGAGAAGTAACAGTTTAGAGAGGAATATAAATGAATTAATGGAGCAGAAAAAGGCATCATGAGAACTTTGCGAAGCATACCCAAGTTTCAATAGCCAAATTGATCAAGCAGAAGAAAGGATATCAGAGACTGAAGATCAACTCAATGAAATAAAATGAGAAGACAAGATAAGAGAAAGAAGAGTAAAAAGAAATGAACAAAGCCTCCAAGAAATATGGGATTATGTCAAAAGACCTAATCTACGTTTGATAGCTATATCTAAATGTGACGGAGAGAATGAATCCAAGCTGGAAAACACTCTTCAGGATATTATCCAGGAGAACTTCCCCAATCTAGCAAGGCAGGCCAACATTCAAGTACAGGAAATACAGAGAACAGCACAAAGATATTCCTCAAGAAGAGCAACCCCAAGGCATATAATTGTCAGATTGACCAGGGTTGAAATGAAGGAAAAAATGCTAAGACAGCCAGAGAGAAAGGTCGGGTTACCCACAAAGGGAAGCCCATCAGACTCACAGTGGATCTCTCAGCAGAAACCCTACAAGCCAGAAGAGAGTGGGGGCCAATATTCAACATCCTTAAAGAAAAGAACTTTCAAGCTAGAATTTCATATCCAGCCAAACCAAGCTTCATAAGTGAAGGAGAAATAAAATCCTTTACAAACAAGCAATTGCTCAGAGATTTCATCACCACCAGGTCTGCTTTACAAGAGCTCCTGAAAGAAGCACTAAACATAGAAGGGAACAACAAGTACCAGCCACTCCAAAAACATACCAAATGGTAAAGAGCATTGACACAATGAAGAAACTGTGTCAACTAATGGGCAAAACAACCAGTTAGCATCAAAATGGCAGGATCAAATTCACGTATAACAATATTAACTTTAAATGTAAGTGGACTAAATGCCCCAATCAAAAGACATAGACTGGCAAATTGGATAAAAAGTCAAGACCCATTGGTGTGCTGTATCCAGGAAACCCATCTCACATGCAAGGATACACCCAGGCTCAAAATAAAAGGATGGAGGAAGATCTACCAAGCAAATGGAGAGCAAAACAAAAGCAGGGGTTGCCATCCTAGTCCCTGATAAAATAGACTTTAAACCAACAAAGATCAAAAGAGACAAAGGAGGGCATTACATAATGGTAAAAGAATGAAACAAAAAGAGCTAACGATCCTAAATATATATGAGCCCAATACAGGAGCACCCAGATACATGAAGCAAATTCCTAATGACCTACAAAGAGACTTAGACTCCCTCACAATAATAGTGGGAGACTTTAACACTCCACTGTCAATATTAGACAGATCAATGAAACAGAAAATTAACAAGGATATCCAGGACTTGGACTCAGACCCAGACCAAGCAAACCTAATAGACATTTACAGAACTCTCCACCTCAAAACCATAGAATACACATTCTTCTCAGCACCACATCACACCTACTCTAAAATTGACCACATAATTTGAAGTAAATCACTCCTCAGCAAATGCAAAAGAGCAGAAATCATAACAAACAGTCACTCAGAACACAATGCAATCAAATTAGAACTCAGAATTCAGAAACTAACACAGAACCACACAACTTCATGGAAACTGAACAACTGGCTCTTGAATGTTGACTGGATAAACAATGAAATGAAGGCAGAAATAAAGATGTTCTTTGAAACCAACGAGAATGAAGACACAATGTACCAGAATCTCTGGGACACATTTAAAGCAGTGTCTAGAGGAAAATTTATAGCTATAAATGTCCACACGAGAAGCAAGGAAAGATCTAAAATCGACACCCTATCATCAAAATTGAAAGAGCTAGAGGAGTAAGATTTAAAAAAAAACCTCAAAAGCTAGTAGAAGACAAGAAATAACTAAGAGCAGAACCAAAGGAGATAGAGACACAAAAAACCCTTCAAAAAATCAATAAATCTAGGAGCTGGTATTTTGAAAAGATCAACAGAATAGACCACTAGCCAGATTAATAAAAAAGAAAAAAGAATAATCAAATAGATGCAATAAAAGACGATAAAGGGGATATCACCACAGATTCTACAGAAATACAAACCACCATCAGAGAAGACTACAAACAACTCTATACTCGTAAACCAGTAAACCTGGAAGAAATGCATAAATTCCTGGACATTTACACCCTCCCAAGCCTAAACCAGGAAGAAGTCAAATCCCTGAATAGACCAGTAACAAGGGCTGAAGTTCAGGCAGCAAATAATAGCTTACCAACCAAAAAAAGCCCCGTTCCAGATGGGTTCATAGCCAAATTCTACTAGACATACAAAGAGGAGCTGGTACCACTCCTTCTGAAACTATTCCAAACAATACAAAAAGAGGGAATCCTCCCCAAATCTTTTTATCAGACCAACATCATCCTGATACCAAAACCCAGCAGAGACTCAACAAGAAAAGAAAACTTCAGGCCAATATCCATGATGAACATAGATGCAAAAATCTTCAATAAAATACTGGCAAACCGACTGCAACAGCACATCAAAAAGTATATCCATCATGATCAAGTAGGCTTCATTCTGGGGATGCAAGGCTGGTTCAATATATGCAAGTCTATAAAAGTAATTCACCACATAAACAGAACCAAAGACAAAAACCACATGATTATCTCAATAGATGCAGGGAAGGCCTTTGACAAAATTCAACAGCCTTTATGCTAAAAACTCTCAATAAACTAGGTATTGACAGAACGTATCTCAAAATAATAAAAGCTATTTATGACAAACCCACAGACAATATCATACTGAATGGGCAAAAACTGGAAGCATTCCCTTTGAAATCTGGCACTAGACAAGGGTGCCCTCTCTCATCACTCCTATTCAATATAGTATTGGAAGCTCCAGCCAGAGCAATCAGGCAAGAAAAAAAATAAAGTGTATTCAATTAAGAAAGGAGGAAGCCAAATTGTCTCTATTTGCAGACGACATGATTGTATATTTAGAAGACCCTATTGTCTCAGCCCAAAATCTTCTGAAACTGATAAGCAATTTCAGCAAAGTATCAGGATACAAAATCGATGTGCAGAAATCACAAGCATTCCTATACACCAATAACAGACTTAAAGAGAGCCAAATCAAGAATGAACTGCCATTCACAATTGCTACAAAGAGAATAAAATACCTAGGAATACAACTAACTAAGGATGTAAAGGACCTCTTCAAGGAGAACTACAAACCACTGCTCAAGGAAATAAGAGAGGACACCAACAGATGGAAAAACATTCCATGCTCATGGTTAGGAAGAATCAGTATCATGAAAATGGCCACACTGCCCAAAGTAATTTACAGATTTAATGCTATCCCCATCATGCTGCCAATGACCTTCTTCATAGAACTGGAAAAAAAACCACCTTAAACTTCATGTGGAACCAAAAAGAGAGCCCACATAGCCAAGTCAATTCTAAGCAAAAAGAACAAAGCTGGAGGCATCATGCTACCTGACTTCAAACTATACTACAAGACTACAGTAATCAAAACAACATGGTACTGTCATCAAAACAGAGATATAGACCAATGGAATAGAACAGAGGTCTTGGAGGCAATGCCACACATCTACAACCATGTGATCTTTGACAAACCTGGAAAAACAGCAATGGGGAAAGGATTCTCTGTTTAATAAATGGTGTTGGGAAAACTGGCTAGTCATGTGCAGAAAACAGAAACTGGACCCCTTCCTGACACCTTACACTAAAATTAACTCCAGATGGATTAAAGACTTAAACATAAGCCCCAACACCATAAAAACCTTAGAAGAAAACCTAGGTAAAACCATTCAGGACATAGGCATAGGCAAGGACTTCATGACTAAAACACCAAAAGCATTGGCAACAAAAGCTAAAATAGACAAATGGGATCTAATTAAACTCCACAGCTTCTGCACAGCAAAAGAAACCATCATTAGCATGAACTGGCATCCAACAGAATGGGAAAAACATTTTGCAATCTACCCATTTGACAAAGGACTTATATCCAAAATCTACAAAGAACTAAAACAGATGACAAGAAAAAAAACAAACCCATTCAAAAGTGGGCAAAGGATATGAACAGACACTTTTCAAAAGAATACATATATGAGGCCAACAAACATATGAAAAAATGCTCATCATCACTGGTCATTAGAGAAATGCAAATCAAAACTACATTGAGATACCATCTCATGCCAGTTAGAATGGCATTCATTAAACAATCAAGAGATAACAGATGCTGGAGAGGATGTGGAGAAATAGGAACACTTTTACACTGTTGGTGGGAGTGGAAATTAGTTCAACCATTGTGGAAGACAGTGTGGCGATTCCTCAAGGACCTAGAAATAGAAATTCCATTTGACCCAGCAATCCCATTACTGGCTATATATCCAAAGGATTATAAATCATTCTATTATAAGGACACATGCATATGTATGTTCATTGCAGCACTGTTTACAATAGCAAAGACTTGAAACCAACCCAAATGCTCATTGATGATAGATTCGACAGGGAAATGTGGCACATATACACCATGGAATACTATGCAGCCATAAAAAAAGGATGAGTTCGTGTCTTTTGTAGGGACATGGATGAACCTGGTAACCATCATTCCCAGCAAACTGACACAGGAACAGAGAACCAAGCACTGCATGTTCTCACTCATAGGCGGGTGTTGATGAGAACACATGGACACAGGGAGGAAGCATCACACACTGAGGTCTGTGGTGGGGGGTCTAGGGGAGGGACAACATGGGGAGAAATGCCAGATATAGGTGATGGGGATGGAGGCAGCAAACCACATTGCCATGTATGTACCTATGCAACAATCCTGTATGTTCCTTACATGTACCCCAGAACCTAAAATGCAATTATATATATATATATATATATATATATATATATATAGAGAGAGAGAGAGAGAGAGAGAGAGAGAGAAGAAAAGTCCCTTTCCATTAATAACAGGGTTATTTGTCAGGGTTTTTCAATCATCTGTGGCAAACTTATTTAAAATCCAAGTCTCCTAAGATTTTCTCTGTCCCTGTAACAATTCGAAAATATAAAATTCCTGAGCAAAGAATTAAAATGATACTCATATATATAAAGCTATCAGGGTGCATTGACAGATAAAGAGCTGAATAAAGTAGAGAGGATCAGGCTGGGTGTGGTGTCTCACACCTGTAATCCCAGCACTTTGGGAGTCCGAGGTGGGTGGATCACGAGGTCAGGAGTTCAAGACCATCCTGGCCAACATGGTGAAACCCCATCTCTACTAAAATACAAAAAGTTAGCCAGGCATGGTGGTACATGCCTGTAGTCCCAGCTAGTTGGGAGTCTGAGGCAGGAGAATTGCTTGAACCCGGAAGGTGGATGTTGCAGTGAGCTGAGATTGCACCACTGCACTCCAGCGTGGGCAACGGAGCAAGACTCCATCTCAATAATAATAATAATAATAGAGAGAATCAGACAATAAAACTTGGAAAAAAGACTTGAAAGTTGTGTCCATGCTTAAAATTTTTCTTTCAATCCATGGTCTTTGATTCTAAGGACGTTTTGGTCAAATCAAAATAACTCAGGTAGCAGATGCAGGGCCAGTTCACTATTTCAGTGTCTTCACATAGTATCTTCCTGAAGTGCTTTGTAACTTAACATAGTTCTCTTGTCCAGTGTGTGGCACAGTAGAACTCAGAGGCCAGGAATATGAACCAGCCTAAAAAACAAGGTGAATGGAGTGCAGGCAGATCACAAAAGACACCACCGCAGTGGTTCAGCAAATTCAGGACCATGGACAGTGACGCACGTGCCCTCACCTGTCTTATCACCACTGCACTGTGCATAGTTTGCTCATACAGTCTGTTACTGTGTATCAGGAGTGTCTGTGAAATCCACCCAATAGATCCACTGAAAATTATTGTACATAAACATAGAAATTGACCTTTCTAGTCTTAAAGCTTGAAACTTACACTTGTTTTATCTGAGTTGCTTCCTCAGAAAGGATCCCCAAACCTCTCAAAAAGTACTGGAGAACTGAAACTGACCAGATCACAGCAACTAGACAATGAGATGCCAGACTCCTTATTTTGTTTCCTTACCCCTCCTTACTTCCTGTTTTCCAATACATTGTTACATTTCTTCCCTGCTTTATAAACCCCTAATTTTAGTTGGTCAGGGAGATGGATTTGAGACTGATCTTCCATCTCCCTGGCTGCAGCACTCGATTAAAACCGTTTTCCCTGGCAATATTTATTGTCTCAGTCATTGGCTTTCTGTGCGGTGAGCAGCAGGACCTAGACCGAACCCCTGGTGTTTTGGTAACAGCTTGAGCAAGACACAGGCAAGGTTCAGAGGCCAACTATAGAGGCCAATCTGGCATCCATAGAATTCAGGCAGAGGCATAATAAGGCTCATAAAATTCAAAAACTGATATCCCAGGTCAGACTCAAGGAAAAGAAAAATCAAATCTGAGGACAAAAGGAAGGACTGGGTACAAGCTAAGGCTGAATAAAACAGAAAAAGGATGGCATTCAGACTTAAGGACTAGAAACAGCACTTTCAGGTGCAGAAGCAGGCAAACAGGTCCACACAACAGTGCAACCCGAGTAAGGTCTTCCTGCCCTTTGATCTGAATTTAATTCAATTTAAATTGATTCAAATCCACAAGCACTCAATGCATGTCAATAATAGGGAGATCATGATGTTAAGCAGTAATCCTGGTGTGGACAGATAAGAGCTAACAGATTTGCAGTGCTCACAGGCATAACAGGATTGAACAGATGCTATTGATTACACCTGTGGCCTATGTCCTCTGGAGCCCTCATGATCTTCACATTTGGAAACAGATATCTTAATTCACTGCCAATTCTTTTGCATTAACCCAGAGATGCTAAAGAAAACTGAATGAGAATGTGATGTGGCAAGAAAAATGGGTTCTCAGGCTCACAGGCTATGTGACAAGGAACTACGATTACTTAGGCCAACACCAGGTGCAGACACCAGCCATCATTTCAATGGGATTCAAGAACACGCTGCTCAGGGTTGCACTGACCCTGAAAAGAACCTCCCCTGTCTCTAACTGCTGGCCTTGGCTCCTGTACAAACTGCTTGCTTACTGATATTGGGAGTTTTCACTGTCTTTAACCGCTGGCCTTGGCTTCTGTACAAACTGCTTGCTTGCTTACAAAATCTGCTTGCAAAAATCCCCAGCCCCCCGGAAAATACCCCAGCCCCCGGAAGAAGTATTTTTTAGTATAAAAGCCCAGCTCTCCCTCAACTCGGGGCCACGGGTTGGAGAGACGTGAGTCCTCCGTGGTCGCCGGCAATAAAGACCCTGCAATTCGTCATACTTTTGTCTTGGTGCTGGTCTTCTTATCTCACTAAAAATACAACAAGAATAAGACTGAGGTAGTTGGGAAAGGGAAAATTGATGAGTACTGACATGATTATTCTTACCCTGATCTTAGTTACTTCCCTTTAACATTTAAAAAATCTCTCAACACCAAAAAATGGCTTTATATGGACCCGCTTTAGGGAGAAAACTACAAATGTGTGTTTGTTTGTGTGTGTGCATGTACATGTGCATATTCGTTGAGAGAAATTTTGTCTTACTTTTATCCAAAATGGATAAAGGGGTGCCAACACAGTTGGGAGAAATGAACAAGTAAGCATGGTATATAGAGAAAGTTTTTTCTACTCAAGGATAAAATTACTTAGGGCGAGAAGAGAATCTTTGCACCTTCCTTCTAAATATTTTTAATAAAGGACAGTCTTCTTAGTAGAAACAAACCAAGAGTACTGTAGATAAGATTCTTAACATTAGAGAATCCTTTCTCAGAGATTTTAACAATGCTGCCAATCTAGTGGGAAGAAATGGTAAATAGAAGCACAAGAGCCTGGCAAATAAGCAAGCAGAAGTAGCGGAGGACCATATACCCACTTCATTTTGCTGCATAACTGGTATAATTATCGTGGATGCAAACATCTTCTGGTACTAGCATAAGTCTCTCCATCTGTGAGGTGGCAAGGAAAATGGCTTCAGCCAGGCTAAAATGTAATGGCTTCTCAGGCTCACAGGCTACGTGCAGGCTCACAGGATATGTGATAAGGCACTACGATTAATCAGGCCAATGCCAGGTGCAGACACCAGCCTCATTTCAATGGAGTCCAAGAGCCCGCCGCTCAGGGTCGCACGGATCCTGAGAAGAAACCCCCTCGTCTCTAGCTGCTGGCCTTGGCTTCTGAACAAACTGCTTGCTTACTGATATTGGGAGTTTTCACTGTCTCTAACTGCGGACCTTGGCTTCTGTACAAACTGCCTGCTTGTTTGAAAATCTGTTTGCAAAGATCCCCAGTCCCCCCGCAATCCGGAAAATCCCCAGCCCCCGAAAAAGTGTTGTTTAGCATAAAAGCCCAGCTCTCCCTCAACTCGGGGCCACGGGTTGGAGAGACGTGCGTCCTCCATGGTCGCCGGCAATAAAGACCCTGCAATTTGTCATACTTTTGTCTTGGTACTGGTCTTCTTATCTCGCTAAAAATACAACACATCTACCTCTATGATGGATTTGGTATGACGTAACTGACTATGTGGATGTCCTCAAACTTCTTCGATGCTCCGTGTGTTCTTCAAATTTGTGTTTTGTTGGTTACGGAATATCTTCCTAGATCAAAAGTATCATTTGCTGGTGAGTGATATACAGAAAAATACATTTCTTCTAAAACTATATTCAGGTCTTGCCTAATATCTAGGAATAATAAGAGCCAAGCCTAGACCATTTTTTCTTCTGCAGATGCTATGATTAGGGGCTTTGAGTTAACTCCTAGAATAGGGATCAGCAAAGTTTTCCTGTAAAAGGCCAGATACTAAATAGGCTTTGTAGGTAACATAGTCTTCTCTGTCGCATATTATCCTTTAAAAATTCCTTTAAACAACTATTTTAAAATGTAAAAAAGCATTCTCAGTTTATGGTCTGTCCAAAAACAGACCACAAACCAGATTTGGTCCACAGGGCATAGTTTGCCAACCTTGCAAAGAAAAAGATTAGGGGAAGATTAAAGTAGCTTGGCCCAAAGAAAATATTGGGGTAAGGATATATCACTGAATTCAGGGGAATAGAAATAACCTTCTAAAGAAGATATGATACTCCTTTTCTTGAAGGAATGGTATGGCCATACCACCTACATATTGGTTTCTTTGACAACTAAAATTATTTTGTCCCTTAGAAAAGTATATGCTTTGTCCTTTCCATATGGGCAATGATGTTTGTAGGAGTAAACTAATAGACTGCTGACAAAGTCAAGTGGAGTATTCATCCTTCTTGATCTTATTCTCTGACATCAGAGCTATGTAAGCAACAATCCAAGAGAAGAAAACTTTCCTTCTATATTATGTTGTAAGACACACATGTATGTTTTTCTATATGTGTAACATGTAAAATATATGTTTATGTACATTAATAATGATATATAACATATGTGCATATATAATCAATATATAAACACATACATTTCCTCTATATTACAGTTCAGACTTTTGTAGAACACAGTTTTCATATGTAATTTTTTTTGAGTCAGGGTGTGACTCTGTTGCCCAGGCTGGAGTGCAGTGGTGAGATCACAGCTCACTGCAGCTTCAATCTCCCATTCTCAAGTGATTCTCCCACCTCAGCCTCCCAGGCAGCTGGAACTAAGGCCTGTGTCGCTATGCCTGGTTTGTTTTTTTTTTGTTTTGTTTTTTTTTGTAGAGACAGGGTTTCACCATGTTGCCCAAGCCGGTTTCAAACTCCTGGGTTCAAGTTATCCACACACCTCGGCCCCTCAAAGTGCTGGGTTTACAGGCATGAGCCACCATGCCTGGCCTCATATAATTTCAAAAGATATATAAGAGTGCTAATAGAGTATAATTGATAAGTGGGAACAGCCATCTGGGTATACCCCCATAAGGTACTGGACATACCCGGGGATGTAGACAAAAGGTCACTTACAGAGCAGTACTCATATCTGGAGTGAAATGGGCTCTGCATTTACCTGACCACTGTCACTAAGGTACACCTTACCCGTTGCCACGTAGTCAATCAGCTACTCCTCTTGGGGAAGGAAGATTTTTTTTTTAATGAATGTATATATTTAGATTAATTAAACTTATTGTCAAGGAAGTAACACTTCCTGCTATGAATGGATCCCATATGTGCTAATTACCTTACAGAACACAGCTATAGTGAGATTAGAGTAATGACTTGGATGGATGAACAAATAGGTCAGCTAGAGATGAGTGAACTGATTTGTCTAATACTAGAAGTGAGCCCTATAAAACCCCTGACTGGACTAAATTATTCAGTTGCTTCTGCAGCATTAGAAATTCAAGTGTGTTTTAAATCTTCCATGTTTTAAATTTTCATATATTTGCCAGTCTTCTGTCTCTAGAGAACTACCAGAGATGCAAAAACATACTTTCTTACAAAACTGCATTTCTAGAGGTTTATGATTTGTCAAAAGATTCTCTACCATTCTGTAAGGTTTTCATGATTTCCCTAATACCTGTTGTAAAAAGGCTCCGAACATAAAAATCTCCATCAACTGCACAGACTGCAGTCAGGAATAAATGCCAAAAGTAATATAAATATGTTCTTCCAGCTGGGCTTAGTACTCATGCCTGTAATCCCAGCACCTTGGGAAGCTGAGGTAGGAGGATCACTTGAGCCCTGGAGGTCTAGACTGCAGTGAGCTGAGATTGTGCCACTGCACTCCAACTTAGGCAGCAGAATGAGATCCTGTCAAAAAAACAAAGATGTTCTTCCATAACATTTATCAAGAGATTGGATTTGTGATTTGAATTGATACAAGGTCATAAGTTAAGCAATCAAGATAGAGGGTTTATAGATGTAGGAATTAAAGGACATAGTCTCAGTTCATTTTTGCCTTAAGGGGCTGTGTGAAATGAAGACATTTAACCCCTCAGCACCTCAATTTTTTCCTTTTATAAAATTGATTTCACATGCTAGTATCTGTATCTTAGGTAACACTAACATTATCTAAAACAAGGAAGAGGGTTCTTTATGTTGCATTATTTCTGCCTTTGAAATGTACCCATCTCAATCTTTATCTGAGATGCACAAAAATAAAAATACTAGATTTAGTGCTAGGATGAGAAAGAACAGGAACTAAACACATTGATATATTATTTAAGTTAATAGTTTCATGGAATTAAAAATTTATATACAATTGGCCGGGTGCAGTGGCTCACGCCTGTAATCCCAGCACTTGGGGATGCCAAGGCGGGTGGATTGCCTGAGGTCAGGAGTTTGAGACTAGCCTGACCAACATAGTGAAACCCTATCTCTACTAAAAATACAAAAAATTAGCGGGGTGTGGTGGCAGGTGCCTGCAATCCCAGCTATTTGGGAGGCTGAGGCAGGAGAATCACTTAAATCCAGGAGGCAGAGGTTGCAGTGAGCCAAGATCGTGCCACTGCACTCCAGCCTGGGCAACAAGAGCGAGACTCTGTCTCAAAAAAAAAATTGTATATAATTAATTATATATTTTATCAGTGGTCAAGCAAATAAGATATACACTCATTTATACTCATGGATATAATTTGTTAATTTGTTTACCCATCGATCTACTGACAGATATTTTGTTTCAATCCCAAAATTCACTGATGTCCTTTCCATAAAAAAAAAAAAAAATCCAGGCCAGGCACAGTGGCTCACACCCTATAATCTCAGCTCTTTGGGAGGCTGAGGTGGGAGGATCGATTAAGGCCAGGAGTTTGAAACTAGCCTGGGCAACATAGCCAGACCCCCATCTCTACAAAAATTTTACACATTAGCCTGATGTGGTGGCATATACCTGCATTCCCAACTATCTGGGAGGCTGAGGCAAGAAGATCACTTGAGTCCAGGAGTTCAAAGCTACAATGAGCTGTGCTCACACTGCTATACTCCAGCCTATGTGACAGAGTGAGACCCTGTCTCAAAAAAAAAAAATTATTTTACTCTTTGGGTTTCATTGTGGACGGTTTCAATTGCTATGTTGTCAAGTTCTTTCATGTCTAATCAACTATTAATCCACTCTAGTGTATTTTTTCATCACAGACATTGTAATTCTCATCTCTAGAAATTCTGTTTGGGTCTTTTCATACCTTCTATGTTTGTGCTTAATGTTAAACACATGGGATATGATTAAAATAACCATTTTACTATCTTTTTCTGCTAATTGTAACCTCTATATCTGTTCTGAATTAGTTTTAATTGGTTGATTCTTCTTATTTTTCTGCTTTATATTCCTCATAGTCTTAGACTGAATACTATATATTTTACCTTGTTCAGTGTTGTATATTTTTTCATTCCTATAAATTCTCTTGAGCTTTTGCTGAGGTGTAGTTTACTTAAAAGCAGTTTGTTCCTTTTGGGTCTTTATTTTAAGTTTTTTTCTTTTTTCATTTTTTAAGGTGGGGCCAGAGCAGCCTTTAGTTTAGGGTTATTCTCCACTACTGAGGCAAGACCCTTCTAAATATTCAAACTAAACTATGGATTTTTTCCTGTCTGGCTGGTGATAATGGGCACTATTTTCAGTCCCTGTGTGAGTACAGAGTACTATTCCCTCTAATCCTTTCAGATAGTTATTTTTCCAGCCTCAAGTAATTTCTTTATGTGCATGTGCTGATCAGTGCTCTGCTAAATACTCCAGAGAAACTCTTTTCAGAGCTCTGAGGTTCTCTCTCAGCGCAAATCTTCCCTCTGTGGTGTTTCGTCCTGAGAACTCTGTTGGTCTTCGTAGACTCTCAGCTCTGTCTCCTAGATTCTCAGAGTTCTGGGCTCTGCCTGGGTTCTCCCTTTCTGCTCCATGGCTTGAGACCTTTCTCAAGGCATTACACTTGGGCAATTATAAGGCTTGCCTCATTTACTTCTCATCTCTCAGGGATCACTGTCTTTTGTTATCAGATATCCAGGGTCTAGAAAACTGTTTTTATGTTTTATCTGAGTTTCTGACTTCTTTCAGGTGAGCAAATAAATCCAGTTCCTGTTATTGGAAGCAGATGCAATTACTTTTAGTTTTAGTAAAACTTATTTCATCATAAATTTATACAACTGAATTTTTAATGATGGCTGTGCAAATCAACTAGCTCATAAGACTCCCGAAAATTTAACAATTGGCACTCACAAGCCAGTATGAGCCACCTCTAGCACACCTCTGCTAGAGCTTCACTTTTTACATTTGTAAGACAAAGAAATTGGTTTATGTGATTTAGGTTTATGTTTAATTTATCAAGTCTAAATTCTGTGGCCTTAGGAAGAATTGCTGTGATCAGATACGTTCAATAATTTTAAAACACAAAGCAAACATAATAAAATTAATAAATCCTTAAGGATTCAGAACCAAGATTTAACTTTACTGTATTGCTATCTCCTCTTTTTTATTTTTACTTTCATTTATATTTATTTATTTATTTATTCGAGACTGAGTCTCGCTTTGTTGCTCAGGCTGGAGTGCAAGGGCACGACCTCGGCTGACCACAACCTCCGCCTCCCAGGTTCAAGCAATTCTCCTGCCTCAGCCTCCTGAGTAGCTGGGATTAGAGGCACATGCCATCATGCCCAGCTAATTTTTGTAATTTTAGTAGAGAGGGGGTTTCACCATGCTAGCCAAGCTGGACTCAAACTCCCGACCTCATGATCCGCCCGCCTTGGCCTCCCAAAGTGCTGGGATTACAGGCGTGAGCCACCGCACCCGCCCTATTTTTTATTTTTTTGAGACAGAGCTTCGGTCTTTCACCCAAGCTGGAGTGAAGTGGCACGACCTCAGC
Source organism: Cheracebus regulus (assembly GCA_963574635.1). NCBI lineage: Eukaryota > Metazoa > Chordata > Mammalia > Primates > Pitheciidae > Cheracebus > Cheracebus regulus. The sequence goes on along the minus strand of CAUYQU010061441.1, from coordinate 7,362 downwards.
TCACTGCAACCTCTGCCCCCTGGTTCAAGTGATATTCTTGCCTCAGCCTCCTAGGTAGATGGGATTATAGGCGCCGGCCACCATGTTTGCCTAATTTTTATATTTTTAGTAGAGATGGAGTTTCACCATTTTGGCCAGGCTAGTCTCAAATTCCCGACCTCAGGTGATCCACCTGCCTCAGTCTCCCACAATGCTAGGAATACAGGCGTGAGCCACTGCACCCAACCTATCTCCTCTTTTTAAAATAGAGTCTCCTGCTCTATGCATATGTACTGGGCAAGGGACATTTCCAGCTCAGGACTTTGTCTAGAAGATGACAATATAGACTAAGTCTATAGATGACAATATAGACTAAGAAATTACTGCAACTGATATTTTTGCTTCTAGTCTTTTTCCCTTTCAATTCTACCTTTCATGGTATCAGGAGAACCAGCTTTCTAAAATCACAGATTTGGTCAGGTTTTTCCTTATTGCCTATGGAATGAAGTCCAAACTCCTTAGGATAAGACATAAAGCTGTTGTGATAACAGACATATTGCAAAATAAGTAACTCCAAAATCTTATTTCCCTTGGTAGCATTTTATACATCTATACCATGTGATGGCTCTAGGGCGGCACAGAAAGTTTCCTGGCCCTTTTACTTTGGACTCAATCGACTGTGATTGCTTTGACCAATGGGATGTTAGGGATGTGACATCCCTAAGTTTGTTTCAAGCAAAGGCTTGAAAGGAACTTGCATGGTTAAACCTTGTGCTTCTGCCATTACCATGAGAAAAACATACTCTGGTAGTCTCTGTCCCTACAGTCTGAGCCCAGAATGAGACAAGTGGGCTAGATCAACAATCTAAAGTTGAATCCTCTAGCCAACCCTAGCCTACATCAGCTGATCTGCAGTTGGCCTGTAAATCAATGATCATGAAAATCAATACCATAAATATTTTTGTGGTTGTTTATTAAGTAGCAAAAGCTGATGGATACAATGACTAACATTTTAATCTTTAATCCACACAAAGAATTTTAACATCTATTAGCTCACTTAACTTTCACAGTAACTTGTGAAACAGTCTTGCATTGAACAGATGGGGTAAATAATATTTAGTAAGCATAGGTTATTTATTTTTATTTTTTTTGAGACTGAGTCTCACTCTGTTGCCCAGACTGGAGTACAATGGTGCGATCTTGGCTCACTGCAACCTCCGTCTCATGGGTTCAAGCAATTCTCCTGCCTTAGCCGCCTGAGTACCTGGGATTACAGGCATACATCATCACACCTGGCTAATTTTTTTGTATTTTTAGTAGACATTGGGTTTCACCACATTGGCCAGGCTGGGTGTGAATTCGTGACCTTGTGATCCTCCCACCTCGGCCTCCCAAAGTGCTGGGATTACAGGCGTAAGCCACTGCACCTGGTCTATTTTCTCATTATATAGCAAGTAAGTGTGGTAGATATGAGATTTGATATCAGATTTGTCTTTCTCCACTGCATACCTTCATTTCCTACTGCTCTCCCAATTTCTTCTATTTGCTTCTTTAGCAATAATATACTCTAAAATATCATTGATATCTCTAGCCTTTTCACATTCTGTACCCCATGAGACATATGGTAGGTGCTCAATAAATATTTATTGAATGGCTAATGAATAAGTGACTGTCTAGAATGCCTATCTTTTGTCACCTTGGTAATTCATAATGTTCAAGACCTGGTTTAGAGATAGCGCCTATGTGAAGTTTTTGCTTCATCCCTCCAATTTCTTTCTATATGCTTTACATTTCTTTACCATAGTTCACCTATTCTTCCTATCATAATAAATTGCAATTATTTCATGACATTTATTTTTCTTACCTTAAAACTGCTCAACAATATGGTTCACAAGAATTCATTTTGTGTCCCTAGGGCAAGGCTAGGAATAGCACATGCCTGATAAGTATGTATTCATTCTTCTTTGGGGTCTTGCTCTGTCACCCAGGCTAGAATGCAATGGCACAATTTTGGCTCACGGTTCACTGCAGGCTCAAACCCCTTAGCTCAAGTGATCTTCCTGACAGCCTCCCATGTAGCTGGGATCATAAGCACACACACCACCACACCTGGCTTTTTCTGTTTTCTTTTCTTTTCTTTTTTTTTTTTGGGCAGAGACAGGGTCCCACTTTGTTGCCCAGGTTGGTCTCAAACTCCTGGGCTCAAGCAATCCTCCCTCAGCCTCCCAAGGTGTTGGGATTACAGGCGTGAGCCACTATGCCCAGCCTGCATGTTTTCATTCTAAATGCTCTTTGTGATTATCAAATGGTACCAAAGCCAAGCTTCCTGGAAATCCCAATGAATTTAAGCATTGTAACTATCCAGTGATTCTATCTGCCTTCATAAGCAAACACGAAAGAAAAACTTAAAAATAGTAAGTTTCAAGAGGTTTGGGAAACTTCTTACCCATCTCCTAGGACTTCTAATCTCTCTTCCAAGCCCTTGTTGAAAATCACTGCATGCAGCAGGATGTAATGACAGACAAGTACTATACTTGTGAATCGCATACTTGGAGGGGAAAAAAGTTTGAAAACTCTGTTTAATTCCAGAGTTTCAGAATGATTTTTCTTAGCCAAAGTATTTCAAATGCATGAGTTTTTAAAAGAGAAATAATATGATCTAAATTTTGAAGTAAATACTTTTAAATCAAATATTGTGATGTAGCCAGCATCATAATACTGTACTACCTGGATAATACTTCATCAAAGAATAGCAACAACCACTAGATGTCAGCACTTATGAACTGTAATCCAGCCAAATGCTTGGACGATTTAATTTTTCTTTAAAGATTATGATTTATAATAAAAGATCATTAGAAAATAAATACAAAATGTTTGCTTGAAATATATATTTAGAAAATAATAAATTCAGTTAAAATCTCATTTTAAATGACCATTTTGCAATCCCTGGAGGTCCACAAATTGGTACTTTGACAACACAGGACCAGAGCAAAATTCTACATAGAAAAATTTTCCATCATCTCAAGAGCTGAAAAGTGGACTACATATTTGGGATGTTCTTCAGGTCCTGAGAACAAGATACTCCTCTTGACAAAAGAGCCACATGCTATGGTCCTGAAGTATGCTCTCTATGCACCTTTTAAGTTTAAGCTGTGGAATCACCAAATTCCCTAGCACTCCTCTTTTGAACATATTCAACAAAACAAATCGAAATCAGTGCATGAACAAGGCTGCTTAAAATATCTTTTTTTTTTCCTAGAACACAAAAAGCTCTCTTGAGCTGCCTCTGAATAGCAAAAGGGAGTGAGATGCACCAAGAGCAAGGATCATGCCAAACATGTGTCCACTGGGTGGGATCTGTGAGCCTGTGGCTGAGTCTAATTAGCTGATTAATGAACCATTATGAAGCTGTCTGGGGTTGAGTAAGGAATGTACACACTTAGCTCAGCTGACTGGCATTATTTTTAGCAGAGTCTGAAATGAAACAATATGTGTTGAGCCATTACATATTTTCATAGGTAGGCTCAGAGATTTCTTCCATGGCTGAGGTTCTATAACACCCTGAAGCTAAGAAGCCCCACGTTCTTGCACCACCTGAATTTAGTTTCAGAAAATGAAAATGATTTTGTTCATATTTTAAAATAAAATTATAGTAAAATCACATCACCGAATTAGTATTTCTATTTTATTGTGTGTTTTATGACAGGGGATATGACTCGCAGCTTTCCAACTTGCAATTTTTCTTCTCATGCTCTGAGAATTTTGTCCTAGACTATTACAGTTAAATAATTATCATTATACACTAAGATTCTCCTTTAATAGTTACAAGATTTACATTCTGCTGTCTCACCATTCACCAGAGTTGTATAAGTTTAATTCTGTGTTTAAAAAGATTCAATATATACATCACTAGTCCTTTCCTACATAGCATGAACATTTATTTTCATTTATCCCTTAAAGATGATTTTAAAAAATTATTAAAGTGCATTTTTTTGTTGTTGTTCATTTGTTTCAGGAAAGATTACATGAATAATTAGAGGTAGAGTTAGGGTTATTTGACATTTTTTCTTATTTTTGTAGAGTCCATGTTTTCTTTAATTTCCTCGAGAATCAAAGCAATTATCTAAAATTTTCTTCTTCCTAAGTGTGTTCTTCACCTGCAAAATGCATCCTTTATTCCATTCTAGTTTTGTTTCAGCATTTCTATACAAGTCCTATGTGGGTGTTTCTTGGTATTTGTTAAAAAAAATCAAGATAGCATTATCTTGCTATTTTTCCATAGAATCATCTTGATTTTTTTTTTTATTTATTTGGGGACCATTTGAATTCTTACCTTATAATAGGAGCTGGAGGTTTCATTCTTATGCTTTTTATTCTTTAGTCCCCTCAGTACCTAAGAGGAGTAGGTAAAATGTCTGGGGTTGCAGGTAATCACAGCATTAGGAATTTACATTAAAAACATCTGCCACTGCCCAGTTATGCCAAATTATGAAAAGTATGATTTGTGTCTTTCCTATTTAGTGGGATGTCCTTAGGTGTTGGTTTATTCTTTAGCTTCAGAATGAGTTACACAGTTTTGTGAAAAATCAAGTTAGTGTGACATCCCATGATTTCTTAGCCACTTTTCTTTTTTTTCTCCTTTCGCTTTTCCTTTTTTTCTCCTTTCCTTTTTATTGAGTGGGCCAACTTATCTTTTCTCCATCTAATCATCTTTGTTCCTCTGCAGCAAATTTGGATCCTAATATAGAATCCCTTCTCTTTTCCCCTCCAGAGCTCTCATTGTGATTAAGGAGCCAGATTAGAGAATTTTTAATATGGTAGCTAGTCGTCACAAAGTCTATTACAACTGAGCAGCTGCATTGAGACAATGGGGTCCAAGTGGCTTGTCTTTGCCTTTCTTGTTGCCTCTCCAGGTTTTCAGCCCTTCATCTTCAATATAGGGGATCACAGTGGGTGTCTTATTACCTTGTAATCCTACTACAACACTACAAAATGACTTCAAGTAGGGTAATGCTTTGTTGATTCTTTGGAAAAGCACATACCAAAACAAACTCTTAACCCTGTGAATTCTACTTATTACTTTATACACTCCCATCATGTTCTAATCTTTTTCAGTAAACTTATTTCATGTCAATAGTTGTAAGATTAAAGGTTAAAACAATTTTTTAAAGAAATGATCTCTTGCTATATTGCCCAGGCTGGCTTTGAAATCCTGGGCTCAAGGAATCCTCCCAACTCAGCCTCCTGAGTAGCTGGGCCTACATGCACATTTCACTGTACCTGGCTTAAGATTCAAATTTTTGGCTGGGTACAATGGCTCACACCTGTAATCCCAGCACTTCGGGAGGCCAAGGTGGGCGGATCATAAGGTCAGGAGATTGAGGCCATCCTGGCCAACATGATGAAATCTCATCTCTACTAAAAATACAAAAATTAGCTAGGCATGGTGGTGCATGCCTGTAATCCCAGCCACTCCAGAGTCTGAGGCAGGAGAATAGCTTGAATCAGGGAGTAGGAGGTTCCAGTGAGCCGAGATCGCACCACTGCACTCCAGCCTGGTGACAGAGTAAGACTCGTCTCAAAAAAAAAAAAGAATTCAAGTTTTTTTTTGATCAGATTTAATATTGCAGCAAATAAAAATTTAATACACTGGAAATTTAAATGTAGAATAGCTATATGCAATAGTTTGCAAAAAATGGGATAGAATTATGATTGGAGAAGTAGCAGTAATGAACATTATCCCAAATGAAGATAAATATAGTAGAGCAAGTACATAGATGGAGGGCAGGCTCTAATTGTATTGAAATGCACTGAAAATTATATTCAGTGTCAATGTAAAATTGAAAAATACTGAAGGAAAGGGAGGCTAGAGGTTATTATTGCATTAATTGATTTACTTCAGAAATTTTGAAACATTTGAAGATGCTGGAGGTATTTTTGTTTTACGGACATTCTCTGATTTTCCCAATTATCAGTGAAAACTGGTCCAGATCAGTAGACCACAGGCATCCATAAAAAGCACTTTGAACAACATTGCAGGTGTTTCAATGAGATAATGATTACATTACTGACACTCTCACACACACAGATATTATAAGCTGAACCAGGCAATTCCTTCATAATGCACTAATTATTATCTAAACCCCTTCCACGTCACCGATTCAACTAAGTAAATGTGGCTGTGTTTCAAGCCCTTGGGGAAACCTGCAGAAATCTGAGAGTAGGAAACTTGAATATCTCCACACCACTCTGAATTATCTATTTATTATATGGCTAACTGCCCCGCGGGTTTGCTTTGAAGACAGACTATCACTATAGCAGAGTGAATTGTTAGATAAAAACACTGTTCTGCTTGGCACAGTAGCTCATGACTGTGGTCCCGGCTACTTGGGAGGCTGAGGCAGGCAGATCACTTGGGCCAGGGAGGTAGAAGTTTCACTGAGCCATGACAGTACCACTGCACTCCAGCCTGGGCAACAGAGTGAAACTCTGCCTCTAAAAAAAGAAAAGAAGAAAAACACTGTTCTATGAACCAATATCATAGATAATGTATTTTTAAATTTCTTGTCATCTTTTAAAAAAGACTATTTTTAGAGCACTTTTGGTTTCACAACAAAATTAAGATGAAGGTATGGAGATTTCACATATATCCCCTCACCCTATAACTGCATAGATTCCTCCATTATCAATACCCACCACCAGAGTGACATATTTGTCACAACTGATGAATCTGTGTTGACACATGATAATCACTCAAAGTCTATAGTTTACATCAGGGTTAGCTCTTGGTGTTTTACATTCTATGCCTTGGAAAAAATGCTTAATGTCATGTATCCATCATTACTATCAGAGTATTTTCACTGTCTTAAAATTTTCTGTGCTCCACCTATGGAATCTTTCCTCCCTCACTAACCCCTGCCAACCACTGATCTTTTTAATGTCTCCAGAGTTTTGCCTTTTCCAGAATGCCCTATAGTTAGAATCATCCATCCATGCATACATACATACATCATAATTCTGTGATATATTGTTGGAATTATATATCAACATTTTCAGACTGGCTTCTTTGACTTAGTAACATGCATTTAAAGACCCTTCATGTCTTTTCATGACTTGATAACTCATTTAATTTTAGTGTTGAGTAATACTCCATTGTCTACAAAACTACGGTTTATTTATCCATTCACCTATGGAAAAATATGTTAGTTGCTTCCAAGTTTTGGCAATTAAGAATAAAAATGCGAGAGAGATCCAAGATGGCCGATTAGCAACAGCTCAGGAATGTAGCTCCCAGTGAAAGCGCAGAGAACGAGTGGACGCCGCACTTTCCGACGAATTTTTGTTGCCCACAGACCGGGAGATTCTCGGCAGAGGAGCCACACG
>CAUYQU010061437.1:0-13887 GCA_963574635.1 Cheracebus regulus | reverse complement strand
GCGCCCGGCCTCTCACACTAGTTATAAAAAAAATTTAAAAGAAATAAAATTCACACACACCACCTGCAGACAGCACCCATCACAGGTGCTATTTAGTTTACTTTTCAATTGCTTGGTCCCTCCTGCTTGGGTACTGTGTAGTTGCATTTTGCATTTTTTGCTTCTCCTTTTATGTCACTTTATTTTCACCTCACAGTAACCTGGGTCAATGTGCAAATGAAAGACAGTCCCAGGGAAGATGAGAGCTCTTGCAGTGCAACCAGCTGGAGAGAGATTGAAATAAAAACTCACTTCCCTTCTCCCCACCCCATTCTCTCCTGAGCAAGTAGAGGCAGGTTTGTTGGAATTGCCAGAAGGGACAATATTGGCATTTGCGCTTCTAGGAATGTTCTTTTGGAGAGCAGGAGGAGCACCGCCTCCAGGCCCGCACTCTCCCACTGCTGCTTAAGAAGGATGGCTCCAGGACTGGGCAGCTCAGCATGGTGGAACTGGGTCAGGTGTGACTTCGGTGAGTTTCTCATCCTATCTGGGCCTCCTCTGTGAAATAGGAATAATGATTGTACCTACAGAGCTGGATGTTACCTGTCTGTTCTCCAGACCATTCTCTATCCTGAGAGACTGACTTTTAGGGATTGCATCACTGAAGAGCCCTGGCTTCCGGCTTCTGGTTCAGTTTGCAACAGGAGGTACCAGCAGCAAATGGGTGTTGGGGAATTTATTCCCTGTTCTCTCTCTGCTCTGGGCTGCAGTTGTGAGTTTCTCTCTGACTGCAGCTTCTGCCAGGCAGATGCCTCAACAGTGCCAGGCTTGAAGGTGTGTATAGCTATCAATTTATTCCCTCTCAGCTCCAAAGTCACCCTTCAATACCTGCTTTGCAGTAATGGACAGAGTTCCTTTTTAAGCATCTTTTACAGTGAGTGCAGTGTTAAGCTTTCTCAGTAGAGGGCGCTAGAGGAACATTCCTAGGTCCAACCACTTTCAGACCATAGGCCAAGGCTTGGCCAATCAGAGCACTGCCTTCTCATACATAGCCTCACTGATTGGCTCAGGGATGGGCACACGGTCTAAGCTGCTCCAATCAGAGTAAGTCCCAGGACTTTGGGAAATTGAGGCGATGAGAGGCTGGGTTGCTGCAGCCCTGTTGTAAGCATGAGGAGAGAGTCTTGAACTGCCAAGAATCGCCACAGGGAACACAAGGGTGGAGCCAACATGGCAGAAGTTGTAAGATGGAGAGAAACTGACTTCTTGTGACACAGTGTAGCTGTCCTGGAAGCTGGCAGCATCTTTGAACTTTTCAGTTATGTGAACCTGTAGATATCCTCCCTCTAACCAATCCCCTCACAAGTGGCTTTTTTTGGTCTGAAAACCAGTTTAAGTTGGATTTTCTGCTATTTGGAAACATAGTTCTACTGAATATAATGGCTTTAAGAAACAAAAACAAAAAGCCGTTGCTGTGTTTATCCTCTTTGCCAGGCACCTTGCTACGTATCTCATTTACTCCTCTCTCTATTCTCACGCAGTCCTCAGGAAAATGGTCGTCTCCATTTTCCAGATGAGAAAAACAATGCTCAGAGAAGTTAAGTAACTAGCCCAAGGCCACCCAGCTAGTGTGTGGTAGAAGCAGGATCCAGGCACGGGCTCCAGTGAATCATACCACTCTCTGCTGGCTGGCAGCAGAGTAGAAGCCACTCATCTACCTGGCTCAGGGACTCTGGCAGCCACTGTGGGAGAAGGCAGGGACGCCATCTGTATGCCGAGTAATTGTACAGCCGCGCGGTGCCCCCACAGGCATTACCTAACTGCTAATGAAAAGATCTCCAAATTGTAGTGCTGCCAACTCTGTTGTAGTGAAGTGTGAGAATGCATTTGTGATTAGCAGCCACGCCTTGCAGGCAAACGAGGAATATGTGAAAGTCCCTTGAAATGTTATACAAAATAAGGCTAAAGCACATTCCATTATGTTGTGTATACTATTAATTGAACAAACCCTTTTCATTGTTGCTGTTGAGTTCTTGTGACTTTATTAACAATGGTAAAAATAGCTACTATTTAATGAGCACTTACTATGGCCCAGATACTTGGTGCTTTCTGTGCTGCTTTATTTCATTTAATCTGCACATCACTCCAGTAGGGAGGATGTTATTGTTCCCTTTTTAAAGAGGATAAACTAGAAGTTCAGGGAGGTTCAGTAATTTGCCCAGGGTCACACAGTGAGGCAGTGGCTTGTCAAGGAATCACATTTGAGGTTTCTGGCTCCAAAGCCCGCGTTTCTTCTGTTTGTTCCAGCACTTGTCATACTTTCTGCTGCTCTAGCTTGTCCCACTCACATAGTAGCACGTGCCTGTTCGGTGTAGCTCCTTCACGTAGGAGAGGTGGTCCTTCTCCGTTCTTCCTGTGACTGGAACATGGATGTGACCGCTGGGTGTCTCAATGTATTCTCTGTTGAAAGCAAACCACAAGATGAAGAAAATTTTGTGGGTTGTCTCTGCCTAAAGACCAGTGTGTTTGGCCAATTAGACTGCTAAGTCCAGGTTTAAGACGCTGTTATCATAAAGGGTGTCCTAATAGGCCAAAAGGAAAAATGCTGAAGTTCGCAGGATGCTTCCTGGACTTCTAATTCAGATTCGGGCATGCATCAGCCAGCAAAAGTGACAGAAACCCAACCCCACTACTTTAAAAAGAGAATTTATCAGAAAAGATGACTAAACAGTTCAAGAAAAGGGATGGCTTCAGGAACTGCTGGATCTATAGCTGTCATTAGAACCTAGTTTTTTCTCCCTATTCTTTTATTCTGTTTCTTTTTTGTTAACTGCATTCTCAGGATCCCATCTCTAAACTACTCAGGTTGACATTCGCAGAGGAAGAGAGAGAGTCTTTGCTGTCCAGGCTATAAAAATCCCCACACCCATGCTGAGGAAGGAGTCCAAGACTGAGCTCTAAAGTGTCCTCAAGGACCCAGGCTCTCATCTTTCTGTTCTCCCACCCTCAGCCCTTGTCTTTTATCCTTGTGGTCACCTAATGGTCCAAAAGGGCTGTTGGAGATCCAGCAATCACACTTAGGTTCCAGTAACAGGAAGTAAAAAAAGGACCATCTTCTCTCTTTAAAGGAGGCTTCTCAAAGTTCCCTACAAGACTTTGCTTACAAACTCCTGGCCAGGACTTACTCGTCTGTCCACACCTTGCTGTAAAGGAGACTGGCAGGTACAGTCTCTATTCCTGGTGGCAGGGTGCCTGGATAACACTGGGGCCCTGTTGCTAAGGGGAAGGGGAAAGTGGATGGTTGGATGGGCCACTAGAGTTTCGGTCACAGTGGCTGTCACCAGACACTCTGGGAATGGATGCTAGGAAGAGCAACTCCAGCACCCACTAAAGTTGGTAGTCAGTGTCATGCCTGGGCCTGAAAGTGCCTCCTGCATGAAATGAGTGTTGTACTAAGAGCCCTGGATTGGTCAAAGATCGGATTGCGAATTCCAGCCTCTAACTGGCTATGTAGTTGCATAACATCACTCTGTGTTTTTTTTGTTTTGTTTTATGTTTTGTTTTTTTGAGAGAGGGTCTCACTCTTGCCCAGGCTGGAGTGCAGTGTGGTACAATAAGGCTCACTGCAGCCTCCCTAGGCTCAGGAGATCCTCCCACCTCAGCCTTCTCAAGAGCTGGGACTACAGGTGCGCACCACCACGCCTGGCTCATTTTTATATTTTTTGTAGAGACAGGGATTTGCCATGTTGCCCAGGCTGGTCTCAAACTCTTGGGCTCAAGCGATCCTTCCTCCACCTCCTGAAGTGCTGGGATGACAGGCGGGAGCCACCCTAATCCTGCGTGCTCAGCTCACCTGGCTTCTCCAGCTACAGAATGGGGGTCATAATCATATCATCGGGCCACGCCTCTGACTGCAAGCAGAGAATGCCTGACGAGCAGTAGGGCGACCAGCTCAGCCTGGTTCTCCTGGGCCTTTTCTGGTTTTAGCATGAAATATTAAATGTGAGACGAAGCATCCTGGGAAACTCTCTTAGTCCTGGGCAAACTAAGATAGTTGGTCCCCCTCATTAGCAGTAGCTAAAATCTTAGAGACAAACATTGTCTGGGTGAGTTCAGCAGCTCAGCGCTATCTTCATGGACCCAGCAGGCTCTTTGCATCCTCAGCCCTTGGCACCCCCACCGTTATCAGGTCAGGTTTCTTTCCTCCCACTTGCTGTCTCCAGTCGCAAGTGTGACCATCCGGCTACAGCTCCTGTCATCTTGGGTCAGACTCCCTGCAAATCCCCTAGCTGGGGATGTGGGTGGGGTGGGGGTTTCATGCCCACATGAGGTGAGGATTCAGCGCATGCTATGAGTGGAGGGATTGCTCTTAGGAGAGTCCTGTAAAGGAGGAGAGAGGCAGGATTGGGCAGGGGAAGAAGTGAAGCAAAGATGGCTCAGCGGGAGCTTCACTGCAGCCTGATCCACAGGGAGCTCCCAGCGTGAACGGAGTTGCAGGCGAAGCTCCACCTTGAGGCGGGGTCTGAAGACTTGGACCCCTGTGTCAATCAGTCATTGCCACGAGCTGCCCTGGTCAGGTGGGGGCGTGACTTCCCAGGCATCTCCGGATGCTTTGGTTCCTGTGGCAGAGGAGGCTGCTGGGAGTCATGACAACACAGAAGGGGGCTGCTGGGGCAGGGTCCCCACAGCTTCTTTGACCTCTGTCTTCTTTCAACAGCACCCAAGGCAGAAAGGGGCTCAAAGGCTTGCTGTTTACACAGGGAAAGTTTCCCCTGCACCTACCCATCTCAGACCAACTTCCTCCAAGGTCCTATTGGCCAGGACTGGGTCACATCTCACCTCTGATGACTCACCGGTAAAGGGAGTGGGATTACCTCAGTTTCCCACTCTGGGACTGGGCACACTGAAACCTGGGACAAACGAGGGGCCTGTTGGTGGGGGAGAAGCGCGAACAGCTTTCATGCAGGCAGCCAGCAGAGTCTGCCCTCCAAGCACCAGGGTGTCCGGAAGTCCCAGGGCAGAGAACAATTCTGCAGTCACAAAGGGTTTTACTTGTTTCCACTCTAGATCTGTCCCTGGTCCCTGCAGGCGAATATGTGAGAACTGAGTCACGGAGATGGAGATGGAGATGGACTGGCCCTCCTGCAGAGCCACACTCATCACTCTCCCAGACCCTGCCCTGGGATTCTGGGCAAACACCAGCTGTTGCTTCGGGCTTGTGGAGGAGGCTGAGAGGTCTACTCCAAGTCTTTCTTGGAAGACTGTAAATCTTAGATTTGCTTTCAGCTGAGCCTCCCAATTTAGTCTCCGTTGAAAACCAGCCACAGCTTAGCAGCTTGGACGGGATGAGATTCAATAGCGGAGGGCGAGAACACAGGCATTGCTTTCTTCCCACTGCCTCCCTTCCCTCCCCACGGCGGTCTCCAGGTAGGCTGGTTAAGTGCTACTGCTGAGTAATTTTTATGGCAGTTGCAAAAGACCCCCAAGCTTTGAAGGTGAGGCATTTCCCATTGAATCATCTTGATGGAGAAGCAGTCTCTGTCCATTTAGCAGCCATCCTGGCCCCCTGTTAAATTGACTTGTTACTACTTTGTTGAGTCCCAAGCCTACACAATTACAAGTGCGGTAGAATCACTACAGCTACCAAGTAACTGGGGCCCAGGAGATAGTCTGGTGGTTTAACGTTTATTTCAACAAATTGAGCTTGGATTTTTACAGGTCATTTTGGATGATGGCACACTTCTTTCTGTAAAGGAATAAAAAATCTTTCAGGCTGTATTTTATGGTTGCAAACCCAAGTCCTGCTGTATCTTCATACATTCAATTCAAAATACAAGGATGTGGATGGAGGACTAACCTCACATATGGAGGCTGTTTCTTGGCAGAAATCATTAGGTGATCTGTTGGGGAGGAGTTATTTGCCTGCTGTAATTGTGGCATCTGTAAATAGGCATGGATCTTTTTTTTTTTTGAGATGGAGTTTTGTTCTTGTTACTCAGGCTGTAGTGCAATGGTGCGATCTCGGCTCACCACAACCTCCACCTCCTGGCTTCGAGCAATTCTCCTGCCTCAACTTCCCAAGTAGCTGGGACTACAGGTGCACGCCACCACGCCCAGCTATTTTTTGTATTTTTAGTAGAGACGGGGTTTCACCATGTTGACCAGATGGTCTCGATCTCTTGACCTCGTGATCCACCCACCTCAGCCTCCCAAAGTGCTGGGATTATAGGCGTGAGCCACCGCGCCCTGCCCAGCATGGATCTTAATAAAATTTATGCCACTGTATATATGAACAAATATGGCTGATGCTTTTGGAGTGCTCTCGACAGAAGGATTCATAGGTTCATTTATCCTACAAATATTTATTGAGCACCTACTATGTGTTGACCATGGAACTGACCATCAACTGAGGAGAGAAAACCAAGAACAAATAGGTATTATTTATGTATTTACTTTTTGACGTGGAGTCTTGCTCTGTCGCCCAGGCTGAACAGTAGTGGCGCAATCTCTGCTCACTACAACCTCTGCCTCCCAGGTTCATGCAAGTCTCCTGCCTCAGCCTCCCGAGTAGCTGGGACTACAGGTGTATCCCACCATGCCAGGCTAATTTTTATATTTTTAGTAGAGATGGGGCTTCACCATGTTGGCCGGGCTGGTCTTGAACTCCTGGCCTCAAGTGATCTGCCCGCCTCGGCCTCCCAAAGTGCTGAGATTACAGGCATGAGCCACCGTGCCTGGCTGCAAATATGAATTTAATGTGTCAGTGGATAATACAGATTTTTAGAAAAGGATAAAGAGGGGCAAGGGGCTGGGTGTTTTTAAATCTCGGTTTGATTTTATTCAGGTTTGGTGAGGCTAACGTATCTGGTGATGACTGCCATTGAAAAGATAGTTTGCTACTCACAGTTCCCAAAAGGAGGGTGGCATGTCAAGCTATGGAGCTGGGACACACAGGGACACACCCAGGCCAGTAAGGAGGTCGGGGGAGTGCGAGCAAGAGCGTTTACTGTGGTTTCTGTGGAGAGGAATGGGCATGGGACAGGGTGAGCAGGTGCAGGGTTGGCTGATTGGACTCATTTCAGCAGGTTCCAGGCATGAAGCCTTCCTTTGGCTGTTTGGTACCTGGGTCTAGAGTGCTTCGGGCAGGTGGACAGTGGCCTGGAGTCTGAGAGCTCCGTAAGGAGGTGGCTGGGGTGTGCGTTCTGGGTTCTGTGGCTTGCATAGGAAAGGTGCACTCCAGGCGAGTTGTGCACTGTCCCTAGGAATTGACCAACCCTGGGAGGGGCAGTCCCTTCAGAGTCAGCAAGGTCCCAGATGACAGAGTATCAGAATACAGAAAACAAGACCTGTTTAATACACTGGGGACATGGCAGGAGTGTGGCCTTTTATACAGAGCTGGGAGAAAGAGCCAGATAAGGCCTCGATGTTTAGGTGACATTTGAGCAGAGACCTGAATGAAGAGAGTGAGTGACGTGGCTCTGTTTTTGGGAAAGGTCTTCCAGGCAGAGGGAACAGCAGGCACAAAGGCCCTGAGGCAGGATAGTGCTTGGTCTGTTCATTGAACAGACGAGAGGCCGGTGTAGCCGGAAAGGAGAGACGAAGGGGAGGCAAGGAGACCCAGTCGGTGGCTGGGGCTGAGACTCTGGCTTGGACTGTGAGCAGGATGGACTGTCAGAGTTGGGGATGGTGAGGCACAGGGGTGGGACGCTGAGCAGAGTGGGGGTGTGATTGGACTTGCGTCCTCCCGCTGCCGCAGGGGAGCAGGGAGACCAGGAGGTGCTCCTGCCACCATCCAGGACGGAGAGGACGGGAGGAGGAGGAAAGTGATGGGACTCCGGATATAGGCTAACAGGACTGGAGGGGGAGCGGGTGAGGGAAGAGAGCGAGAGATAAGTATTAGTGGGAATCGGATTTCTTTTTTCAGCATGAAAACAGATGTGAGGCCATTTTAGCAAATGGTAATCTGAGTGAAAATCCTACTTTCTTTGGCTGGTGTCTTTCTAGGCTTCTGTGGCCTCATCCCTCTGTCATCCCACATGTACGGAAATATTTTATTCACTCGATTTTCTCCCTCCACCAAATTACCAGCAACTCCAGGGCAGGGACTGAGTAAGGGACTGAGACTCCCCAGAACTGGAGTCTAATTTTGTCCCTGCTGCTGTGACAGAGCCTGGCTCACAGCGGGGACTCTGGAAATGCACCTGAGACTTCCCCGGGCCCATCCCAGCAGGGGGCTAAGTCTCTGCCCTCGTGTTCCCTCGAGGGCTGGTGCAGTGTCCAATCTTCTCCACCTCTGGGCCTGTGCGCTGGCGTCTCCTCAGCCTGGACAGTGCCCCTCCCTCTCCTCCAGGTCTCCATGTAAATGCCCCCTCCTCGGCAGGTCCTTCCCTGATCGCACCATGTGAAGTGGCTGTGCCCCACCTGGTTACTCTTTGCCAGGTCAGCCTTGTGTTCACCAACATCAGAAATTGTTTTCTTCTGGCCACATATTCACCGTCTCTCTCTCGCCACCCCTGTGTGGGCCCCACGAAGGCAAGGGCCCAGTCTCCAGTGCCTGCTGCCGGAAAAGGTGTCACCGGTACCCACCCTGATGCCCATCAGCGGGATGGGAATGCAGCTGTGGTATTCAGTGCCAAAGACTCCCACCTGCACTTCTTTGGAGACCGGCTGGTTAGCGCTGTCTCGCGAGGACACACCCTAGTTCCGAAGCTGGGAGGCTTCTGGACACCTATCAAGCCCGACCAGGGGCGTCAGGACAAGACCAGAACAAAGGCGAGTGCAAGACAGATCCTGTGCAGTTTTGAAATATTATGCATTGTGAATGTTTTGGCAGTAATTTTGATTTTAAAAAATATCACATTAAAGTATAATTGATCTCAATTACTCATTTCTTGGGCTTTCCCTTGAATTTTGGGCCAAAAGCAAGCGCCTCACTATCCCTGGCCCTGCTCAGAAGGGGGACCTGAGAACCTGTTATTTTTTTTTTCCTGAGATGGAGTCTTGTTCTATCACCAGGCTGGAGTGCAGTGGTGCGATCTCAGCTCACTGCAACCTCTGCCTCCCAGGTTCAAGTGATTCTCCTGCCTCAGCCTCCCGAGTAGCTGGGACTACAGGCACGTGCCATCACCACGCCCGGCTAATTTTTGTATTTTTAGTAGAGACAGAGTTTCACCATGTTAGCCAGGATGGTCTCGATTTCTTGACCTCATGATCCACCCGCCTCGGCGTCCCAAAGTGCTGCGATTACAGGCGTGAGCCACTGTGCCTGGCTTGAGAATCTGTATGGTTAAATCAGCTTTTCTGACCCCAACTGTGAGTCCCAGAGAAGCAATGAGCTAATCAGAGAAGGGGGATAAACCATATGATCTTTAAAATAAAACACATTTAGGAAGCTCTGTTTTGCTGTTTCCCCCAGAGGAGTGACAGTCCCCTGTGTGTATGGAATTAGCTGTCTGTACCAGGGTCAAAAGGGAATCCCATTAGGGACTTCCCATAAGGAATTGTGTCCCCACACTGCTCAGAACAGTTCTTACTCCGTCTGATTTATAGCTGGGCTTTCTGCATCCGATTCCATGGGAAAAATAGGTTCCACTGCTAAAAAGAGGTTGAAAAGTCATGATCTTAGCCTCGCAGCCCTGGAAACAGCTTGTTAGGTGTCTAGAAGCCCCCCAGCTTCAGAATTAGGGCCAAGAGCCCTGAAGTCCCTCTCCAGGCATGAGGGTCAGGGTCGGGAGTACTTTGTCCCTCTCTCAGTGAGGTCTTGAGAGGTGCCCAAGTCTGTGTCTCGGCGTCGGCCACCAGGACAGGTCAGAAGCTGCATGATGATGCCACAAACCTTGACCAGGCAGGGACCCCGGCTTCCCTGCACCACCCTAGCCTCTGTTTCTCTTTCCTCCCAGTGCTGTTCCATTCAGGGATCCCTCCCCCACCCCACATGGCTTTACTTCCCTGCTCCCTTGAATTTTAAAGGGCTCCATTTTGTACTTCTTTTGGTGCCATATTTCTGTGTGGTTAGCATTTCCATTGGCCTTCTGCCTCTCATAGCCCCTTTCGGGGGCAATAAAAGGTCATTCCGTAAATCTCAAGCATTATTAAAGATGACGGCAGTGCACGATTGCCTGACACCCACCGGGCTGGAGAAGGTAGTGCTAATTAGTCGGAAAACTTACTTTGCAGGCATGAGTCATTGGAAGCAGGTGTCAGGGGAGACTTTAACGAGGCCCCCGTGACTCAGTTGATATTTCCACTCTGCATCACCACGTGTATATTGTACTGAGATCGAGGTGGCCTCCCCACCAGAGATGGAGAAAGAGACAGACGGAGAGGCAGTGAGAGAAGGAAGAGTGAGGGGGCGGGGGAGAGCGAGAGAGCGAGAAAGAAAGAGGGGTGCTGGGAGGACCCAATATCCAATGTTAAAAATAAATGCCTTCTGCTTTCTGGCCCTCTTTCCTATTTCCCTTCATTATTTTTTAAATTAATTAATTTATTTTACTCTGTCACCAAGGCTGGAATGTAGTGGCTATTCTCAGGTACAATCATGGCTCACTGCAGCCTCCAACTCCTGGATTAAGGGATTCTCCTGCCTCAGCCTCCCAAGTAGCTGGGATTACACCACACCTGGCTAACAGTCTTTCAATAAATTGAGCACCTGCTAGGTACTGGCCCTATGCTAGGTGCTGGGAGTCAGAAGTGAGCCACATCGCTGAGTCCTGTAGCTAACAAGAGGAATAAATGATTCAATTTCAGAGGTTGATGAGTGGATACAGAAGACCAAGCCTAGTAAGGGGAGAGCGGTGGGGTGGTGCTGGTGTGGGTTCTTTGAGAAGTGGTCAGGGAAGGCGTCCCTGGGAAGGAGCCCGCCATGCAGGCTTCCGCAGGAAGGGCATCCCTGGCAGAGGGGTGGGCATGTGTGAGGGGTGGGCATGTGTGAAGGTGCTGGGATGGGAATGATGTGGCTGTGTCTTTGAGGATTAGGACAGGCTTTTGACCGTGACCTGAGTGGAAAGCCCCCTCCCTACACCTGGCACTGAGGGACTCTATGCCCTGTTAGCTGGGGAGGAATCTGCTGGGCTGGCCTGGGCTCTCTCTCTACTGTGGGTCACATATGCGATATGAAGTTGAAGACCTGTTGCAGGTCGGGTGGGTGCCCTGCAGGTCGGTGGGTGCCCTGCAGGTCGGGTGGGTGCCCTGCAGGTCTGGTGAGTGCCCTGCAGGTCTGGTGGGTGATCTGCAGGTCTGGTGGGTGCCCTGCAGGTCAGGTGGGTGCCCTGCAGGTCGTTGGGTGCCTTGCAGGTCAGGTGGGTGCCCTGCAGGTCTGGTGGGTGCCCTGCAGGTGGGTGGGTGCCCTGCAGGTCTGGTGGGTGCCCTGCAGGTCGGTGGGTGCCCTGCAGGTCAGGTGGGTGCCCTGCAGGTCAGGTGGGTGCTCTGCAGGTCTGGTGGGTGATCTGCAAGTTGGTGGGTGCCCTGCAGGTCGGGTGGGTGCTCTGCAGGTCGGGTGGGTGATCTGCAGGTTGGCGGGTGCCCTGCAGGTCTGGTGGGTGCTCTGCAGGTCTTTGGGGGAAGAGGGAGGCCTCTGGGTGCTGCAGATTGTGCTTCTCAGGCTGCCCAGGGAACTGTAGCCCCCTTTCAAAAACATCCGTCCCCGCTTTAGGTTTAGATTTATATACAGGTATATGATGTAAAGCATATTTTTCACAAATTAAATGTGGAGTAGAGTAAAAACACCACACAATTTTTTAAAGATAAAATGAAGTTTGGGAGGCCGAGGAGGGCAGGTCACGAGGTCAGTCGATCGAGACCATCCTGACCAACATGGTGAAACCCCATCTCTACTAAAAATACAAAACAATTAGCTGGGTGTGGTGGCATGTGCCTGTAGTCCCAGCTACTCAGGAGGCTGAGGCAGGAGAATTGCTTGAACCCAGGAGGCGGAGGTTGTGGTGAGCTGAGATTGTGCCACTGCACTCCAGCCTGGCAAAAGAGCAAGACTCTGTATCAAAAAAAAAAAAAAAAAAAAAGAAGTGATTTCACCAACGTATAGTCAGCAACACTGACAGGCTTCCTAATGACTTCTCAACTGTCAGGGGCACATTTGGGGGAAAGTCTGAGAAGCCGGCCCTAAGGGGTAAAGAGGTGAATAGAGGATGGGAGAGAAGGAAAAAAGGAGAAAAGAGAAAAGGGAGAAAGAAAGGCCGGGAGGTTGGGGGAGTCAAAGAGAAATGAGAGAGTATTCACTGGTCATTTTCCTAAAAGTGTCTGTTTTCTCTCTTTTTCTCCAACCCCAGTAGTGCCCCACTAGGCCTGAACAACCGAAGAACACAGGGCCCTTTACTTCCAGTCCCACATGGCTGGCTCTGCCGGGAAACACAGCTCCCTCTTTCGAGAGCCCATGGGAGGCATGCTCTCTTTCTCATCAGTTTCCTTTCCCTGGACATGATCCACATTAGAGACAGACATGTTGCTGCTGCCATTTCTATTTTTTTTTCTCCAGGCAGACCCATAAAGCAAGTCTTTGCTGGGCATGTTATTTGCATGGTGAAAAGAACAAGCCATCTCCTTATTGAGGGAAACAGACATAGGGGCTGGGATGGTCGGGGCTGGGCTGGTGACCCAGCTTCCTTTCACAGCTGGAGGTGGAGGGGCCGGCCCCTCTGCTGATGTGCGGGTGTCCTTCCCAGGGTGTGTGGGGGTCGGTGCTGCGCCAGGGCTGCACTGGGAAGCGGCCTGTCCCTCTCCAGGCATCTGCAGTGGATGGCAATGGCTTCGGACCACAGAGGGCAGGCAGGACAGGTGTCCTCCACACTCAGTTGTTGTCTCTGGTGTCCGAGGAGGCACTTCCAAACAAGATGTCACTGTCCTGGGACATGCTGAGCTGCGACTTGGTTTTGATGAGGAACTGCGCCCTCTGGAACATCACCCTCTCCTGCTCCTGCTTGAGCTCCAGGTAGGAGCGGGAGAAGGTGTGGAAGATGGAGGTGACCGGGAAGGCCATGAGCAGGATGCCGCTCAGGATGCTGCTCAGGGCCACCACCTGGCCGGGGGTGCTCCTGGGGACCATGTCGCCGTAGCCCACCGTCGTCATGGTGATGACGGCCCACCAGTAGCAGGCAGGGATGCTGGTGAATTCGGGGCTGTCGGCCATCTCATTCTCGATGACATAGAGCAGGGGTGCAAAGAGGGCGATGGCCACGCAGAGGAAGAGCAGCAGGAGCCCGAACTCACGGGTGCAGCGGCGGGCCGTGAGTCCCAGCGTCTGCAGCCCCAGGGAGTGGCGCGCCAGGCGCATCACGTACAGGATGCGCAGCGCCCGCAGCACGCGCAGCACCAGCCCCACCTTGTCCAGGTAGCTGTTGCCCGTGCTGGGCTTGCGGCGGCCCGCGGCGGCGCCGTCCACCAGCAGCGTGATATAGTAGGGCAGGATGGCCACCAGGTCGATCAGCGTCAGTGGGCTCCGCAGGAAGGTGAACTTGCTGGGGGCCTGAATGAACCGCAGGAGGAACTCCAGCGAGAACCAGCCCACGCACACCGACTCCACGATGAAGACGTTGTGGCACATCTGGGAACAGTGGCCCTGGGAGAGAGGGGAAGGGATGCCAGAGGGGGGGGTCAGCAGTCCCACCAGGGAAGGACTGCAGAAGCTCTGCCCTGTGCCTGTTCTGGGCTTCCCAGGCGGAAGGTGACCCCTCCAGGTTGAGTGGCCCCGGCTCCTGTCTCTAGTTGTGCCCGCTCTGAGGTCTGGCACACTAGGCACTATCTCCACACTGGCCGCTCCTCATCTCTCTCCAGCCCCCACCTCAGCCCTGAACTCCAGACCCCCAATCGGCTGCCTCCCTGACCCCCCACCTGGGTGTCTGAGAGCCATCTCAAATTTGCCATGGCCAACCCCGGACTCCTGGTTTCCCCTGCCCT
>CAUYQU010061436.1:0-78760 GCA_963574635.1 Cheracebus regulus | reverse complement strand
AGTTCAGGGCTCAGTTGCACCCCAGGATGACAGTCTCCCCTCACAAGCTGTGTGACCCCGGCAGGCTCGTCAGCCTCTCCGTCCCTGGTTTCCTCCCTTTAAATGGGATAACACACCATCTTTATTTATTTTATTTTATTTATTTATTTATTTTTGAGACGGTCTCACACCGTTGCCTGGGCTGGATGCCGTGGCGAACTCTAGGCTCACTGCAACCTCCCCCGCCCGGGGTCCAGCACGTCTCCTGCCCCAGCCTCCCACGTAGCTGGGAGGACAGGCGCATGCCACCACACCTGGCTAATTTTTTGTATTTTTAGTAGGGACAGGGTTTCACTATGTTAGCCAGGCTGGTCTTGAACTCCTGACCTCGTGACCTGCCCGCCTTGGCTTCCCAAAGTGCTGAGATTACAGGCATGAGCCACTGCGCCTGGCCAATATGCCATCTTTATAGGGCTTCCATTATTCAGTGAAGTCATCTAGTTTTAGGCCAATTGCCTGGAGAGTGCCTGCTCACAGAACTCGTGGTGGGAACTGGGCTAGGATTATGGCGTGTCGCTCCAGGACACTTGTGTGCTATACACACACATATGCATTTTTGTCTTACCCACCCCCGTACTGAGGAGGACTTTTTAAAAAGGGGCACATACTTTAGAGTTAATGTTTGCTGCACAAAGGTGGCCCATGACAATCACTGCTCACTTACCACGTGCCTGCAGCAGGACCGGCCCACCTCTGTGAATAGGAGCTGCCCCTTAGTGGGGTGGGAGTGTGCTGGCCACACGGCAAGACCTGGCATCCCCAGAGCTTCCCAGCCAGAGGCTGCCGGCCGCTGCCCTCAGCAGTGAGGAGTCCTCAGAGGCTCTGGGGGTCACCACCCTGACCCGCCTGACACCTGAGCCCTGCCAAGCCTGTCTATGTGCACAGCACCCAGGGTTAAGGTGGGGCAGGCGACAATCGAGGTCCCCTGGGTTGGGTGGGCCAAGGGTGGGGCCGGATGACCTCAGCCCCGGGTGACACGGGTGGGCGTCGGGTGTGGGCTCAGACAGCTCCCTTCCTCCTGGCAGGCTGCCAGGTCAACACTGGGTGGGACCCGCCTCGGGTGTCAGCAGCAGTCCCACGCTCATGGCCTTTGGGTTCTTGCATGCCCCGTCCCCGTCACCTGGCTGCCTCTCTCACTTCCGTCTTCACCTGTCCTGGGTCACCTGTCCTTCAAGCCGGAAATCAAGGACAGCAGCACCCCTTCCCAGACCTCCTGGCTACCTGGCTACAGTCCCGGGATGGGCGCTCCTAATCCCCTAGTTCGGGTCCTGCTGAGCCCGATTCGCATCCCCGCTCCGCTCCGGAGCCGAGCTCCCTGCGCCGGACCAGCCAGCGCCGGGGCCTCGACTTCCCCTTCCGTGCAATGAGAAGCGAGCCTCTCTTCCCTGTGAGCAGGGTGTTGGCTCCGCGGCCCGGGCGTGGATCCTGCCTGGCTTTGTCTGGAGCCTGATTCTCTCCGGCTGTGCGGGGGAGGCTGGAGGCGGCGGCGAGGTGGACAGGAGTGTCGCCCGGGCTCCCGGGCCCGCGGCCGCCGAGGGACGTGGTCGGGCGTTCGTCTCCCAGGCCGGGAGGGGGCGCTGGAGCGCGGAGAACGGGGCCGTCGGCTCCGCCCCTCCTGCCCACGCCCCGCCTCGGGCAGCGTTTCCCGGGCCCGGGCCCGCTCGGCAGCGCCTCGTCCTCGCACCCCTCACTAGGAGGGCAGACCCCCACCCGGAGACGGAGGCCGCGCCCGCGCTCTCGGGGTCCCGCGGAGCCGGGGAGCAGCGCACTGCGCAGGGCGCTCCCTGGGGGCGGAGCCTCTTAGGATGCATCCGAAAACTCTGGGCGGGCGCGGGGCTCAAGCCTGTAATCCCAGCACTGTGGGAGGCCGAGGTCGGCGGATCACTTGAGGTCAGGAGTTCGGGACCACCCTGGTCAACAGGGTGAAACCCCGGTCTCTACTAAAAATACAGAAACTAGCCGGACGTGGTGGTGGGCGCCTGTAATCCCAGCTACTCGGGAGGCTGAGGCAGGAGAATGGCTTGAACCCGGGAGGTGGAGATTGCAGTGAGCCGAGATGGTGCCATTGTACTCCAGCCTGGGCGACAGAGCGAGACTTCGTACCAAAACAAACAAAACCCACAAAAAATAAAAAACTAAAACCGGCTTTTTTTTTTTTGAGACAGTGTCTCTCTCTGTAGCCCAAGCTGGAGTGCAGTGGTGCGATCCTGGCTCAATGCAACCTTGACCTCTCTGGGCTCAAGTGATCCTCCCACCTCAGCCTCCCAAGTAGCTGGGTCCACAGGCACCACCACACTTGGCTACTTTTTTCTTTCTTCTTTCTTCTTTTTTTTTTTTTGAGACAGACTCTAGCTCTGTTGCCCAGGCTGGAGTGCAGTGGCATGATCTTGGCTCACTGCAACCTCCGTCTCCTGGGTTCAAGCAATTCTCTGCCTCAGCCTCCTGAGAAGCTGGGATTACAGGTGCCCACTACCATGCCTGGCTAATTTTTGTATTTTAGTAGAGATGGGGTTTCACCATCTTGGCCAAGCTGATCTTGAACTCCTGACCTTGTGATCCACCCACTCGGCCTCCCAAAGTGCTGGGATTTCAGGTGTGTGAGCCACTGAGCCCAGCCTACTTTTTTTTTTTTTTTTTTTTTTTTTTTTTTGAGACAGAGTCTTGCTCTGTCATCCAGGCTGGAGTGCAGTGGCGTGATCTCTGCTCACTGCAACCTCCACCTCCTGGGTTCAAGTGATTCTCTTGCCTCAGCCTCCTGAGTAGTTGGGACTACAGGCTTGTGCCACCATGCCCGGCTAATTTTTTGTGTTTTTAAATAGAGACGGGGTTTCACCATGTTGCCCTGGATGGTCTCCATCTCCTGACCTCATGATCTGCCTGCCTCAGCCTCCCAAAGTGCTGGGAATACAGGCATGAGCCACTGTGCCTGGCCCAGTACTTTAAAATAATAATAATAATAATTTTTGTAGAGATGGGGGGAATCTTACTTTGTTGTCCAGGCTGGTCTCGAGCTCCTGGCCTCAAGCAATCCGCATGCCTTGGCCTCCCAAAGTGTAGTCGTGAGCCACTACTCCTGGCTACAAAAAAAGCCTTCTGAAACTGGATGATTTATTATACATCTAGAGGGAAACGTCTGGAAACTGCTGTCGACCAATATTTAGGGGCTGGGGATTTGGTGTTGGAGAATTTGGAGAAGACAGCTGGAAGTCCCTGCACCAGGGCTTCCTAGCAGGGAGGGACAGTCCCAGGAGGGGCTGAAGGCCTCTCCCAGTCGCCTTCTTCTTTCTCTGTCCATCCACCCCCTGGACCCCTCCAACCTACACCAGGGTCATTCATTTAGGACCCCCTGCCTGTCAGTCTGCCAAGGGGCACAGGAGCTAGTCCTGGACCTGCCTTCTCTCAGAGGATCAGCACAAGAACAGAACATAGGGCTACGGTGCTCACATGGCACGGCCTGGTGGCATGAGCCTATGCAGTCCCAGCTACTCCAGAGGCCAGGGCGGGAGGATCTCCTGAGCCTAGGAGTTCGAGGCCAGTTTGGGAAACAGCAAGGCTGCATCTGTTTAAAAAAAGACAAAGTACAGCAGAGAGGAAGGAAGGAGGGAGAAGCAGGGAAGGAAGGGGAGGAAGGAAG
The DNA here is from genome assembly GCA_963574635.1 of Cheracebus regulus. Lineage (NCBI taxonomy): Eukaryota > Metazoa > Chordata > Mammalia > Primates > Pitheciidae > Cheracebus > Cheracebus regulus. The sequence continues at coordinate 75,087 of CAUYQU010061436.1, read as the reverse complement.
GAGGGAGGGAGGAAAGGAGGAAGGGAAAGAAGGAAAGAGGAAGGAAAAATTAAATGTAGCAGAGACATGCAGATGAAACAGCCAAGTGGTGTATTGTCACTTTGTGCAGTCCTCGAAGTTGCCCAGGGTGTCTGCGGTGTCTTACCCCAACCTGGCCACGAGAGGGTGCCAAGAGCAAGCCTTTCTGGCCCAGGGCCAGGCTTTCAGCTTCCAGAGGAGCACCCAGCAGATGCCAATGCCAATGCCGCCCTCACCTCCTTTTTTTTTTTCTTTTTTTTTTTTGAGACAGGGTCTCATTTTGTCGCCCAGGCTGGAAAACGCAGTGGGGCAATTACTGCTCATGGTAGCCTCAACCTCCTGGGCTCAAGTGATCCTCCCAACGCAGCTTCCTGAATAGCTGGGATTACCAGCATGCACCACCACACCCAGATAGTTTTTTTTCATATTTTTTGTGGTCCCACTATGTTGCCCAGGCTGGTCTTGACCTCCTGGGCTCAAGCGATCCTCCGGCTTCTGCTACCCAAAGTGCTGACATTACAGGGGTGAGCCACCGTGCCCAGCCTGTTCAAGCTTTGCAAAGTGTGGAGGCCGGGGAGCAGGGCTGGGAAGAGGCTAACCACAGCCTCAGTGGAGCCAGAGGATGTCAGGGACGCTGGTCCTTTACTTAGTCCACCCTATGCCCTTACTGCATTGGCAGGGACAGGGAGGCCCGGAGAGGGCTTGGGGCTCCAGAGACACACAGCACATGCTGGGCGTGGCCAGGCACAGTTCCTGCCTCAGAGTCTGCCCGTGTCCTGTGGAGAAAGGCCCTCAGTGGCGGCAGGAGGGACGGGGAGAAGCAGCATCCAAGGCTCGAGGCAAAAACGGGCCCCGAGGCCCACTGTGCAGCTCAGCTCTGAGCCCCAGGCCAGTCTTTGCAGATGCTCCCTGTCCCAGCCTGCATGGCTTGGTGCCTAGAGGACCTTGAGTGCTTCCCAGGTGCCCCATGCCCTGTTAGGAGCAAGCCCTGGAAGCTGGGAGGCCCCCGCCAGCCAACACTTTGGATGACAACTAACACCTTAGGTGATATTAGCACTTGCTCTAAGTGAAGTGAGCAATTTCTGCCCAAGTGGCAAGGGGGTGAGGTGGCCTTTGGGGGATAGGGCAGTGAAAGGGGAGCATGCCAGCTGACTTTCTTGACACAAGGGTGTCTGGGTATTCAGATGGTGCAGCTGCAGCCACAGTGAGCAGGGTGTCAGGTGCCTGACCCACTCTGGCATTGCTGTGTGACTCTAAGGCAGGTCCCTGTCTTTCTGGTCCATGCTTTCTCATGGAGCAGTGTACGGATTCAGGGAGTCCCTTCTCAGAAAGTAGCTGACTAGGGTTCTTGCCTGCCTAAAACTCCCCCAGAGCTCCTTGCTGCCCCCGCATCCGGGACTGATCCCTCAGCCCTCAGCTGGGCATTCCTAGCTTTGCAAAAATTCTGCTACCTTTTTTTTCCCGCCCCACCTCCCTCTCTGCCCACATCATCAGGTCTGCTGAGCTGCAACCACAGTACCCAGGTCAGGCCTCTGCTCACCGCGCTGTGATGCCCCTTTGCCCATCCTCCTCTTAGAGAACGTGTGCAAAGAGCTCCGTCCATGCCACATCCAGGAGATGGAGGCATGGGAATTTCAATCCAATTCACATTTTCACACAGACACTTCTCTGCCTGACCTGCTTCTCCCTGTTGGACCATTGGATCATGAATTTGGATTGGGTCTTATTTCTCTCGATGATCCCAGAATCCAGCATTGGCATGGAGTAAAAAATGCTTTATATTAATATTTATTACTACCTGAACGTTTTGTGTATGAATGAATGGGCAAAGGAATGGTGAGAAGCTGGATGGATGAATGATGGGTATGGGTTGTGGTGAGATGGAAGTGAGAATGGACTGAGGTTTATGTATATGAGTAATATAGAATATAACTTAAGGATAGTAGATAAGCACATGGGTGGGTGAATTACTAGGTGGCTGGCTCACTGGTGGGGGAGAAAAACTGGCTGGGTAAGTGATAGTGGAGGAATGATGGACGTCATGGTAGAATGAGTACGTGCTGGGTGGAAGATCACTTCACCACCGACTACATAGATGGTAGATGCATCTATGTAGTTGGCAGGTGATTAAGTGGTGAAGAATAGACAAATACATTGTAGATTGATAGATGGAAAACAGGTGGGTGTGGATGCTGAATTGATAGATTGATGGATACCAAATGAATCCATACACAGTGGACACAAACTGCAGACAGTAAGTATTCATAGTAGATGGTGGATGCTTAGTGGTTAGATAAGTCATGGAAGTGTCGGATAAATAGATGGCTGGATGCGGATAAATAGAAGTGGATGATTGTGACGGATCTATCCACAGAGAATGGATGGGCAGATGGCATTGAAATGCCAATGAGTATATGACTGATGAATGGATCACAAGTGGTGGACAAGTAAATGGTGGCTGTCTGGTGCATGAATGGGGACTGGATGCCAAATAAATGAATAATTGCTAGCTGGGTGAATAATGGGCTATGTACTGTGGAGGTATTGATGGAGGGTGGCTGTGGATAGATAACAACTGGATGGAAACTGGATGGATGAATGATGAATGGGTGTTGAATAGATGGATGAAGGTTAGCAGTAGATGGCTACAACTTGGAAAACTGATGCATGAAAGGTGAGTGGTGAGTGTGTAGATGGAGAGATGGTAAATGGATGGTTTAATATACAGATGGAAGAAGATGGATAGATAGCAAGTGGATAGTGAATGGATGATGAGTGAAGATGGACATTGAATGGAGAGTGAATAATGAATGTGGGTGGTGCATGAATAGTGAGTGGATGGATGGTGGGTGGATTGTAATGGTGGATGGATAATGGTAAATAAATGCTCACTGCTGTCTCTCTACTCTGTCCTCAGCTCCTAGAACAATGTTTGGCACATAGAAGGTGGTCAATAAATTTTTCTATGAATGCATGCTAGATGGTACTTGGATGGATTTTGGATGAATAGTGAATTATGGCTGGATGGTGGATACATAGAGGATGTTGTGAGATGGACAATGAATGAATAGATATGTGGTGGATGTGGACAAGAGGTGGTGATGGTAGGCTGGGTGTGGTGGCTCACGCCTGTAACCCCAGCACTTTGGGATGCCAAGGTGGGTGGATCACCTGAGGTCAGGAGTTCAAGACCAGGCTGACCAACATGGTGAATACAAAACTTAGCCAGGCGTGGTGGTGGGCACTATAATGTCAGTTACTTGGGAGACTGAGGCAGGAAAATTGCTTGAACCTAGAGGTGGAAGTTGCAGTGAGCCGAGATCGCACCGCTGTACTCCAGCCGGGGTGACTGAGTGAGACTCGGTCTCAAAACAAAAACAAAAACAAACAAACAAAAAGAGATGATGATGATAGATGGTTGGTGGATGAATGGAGGAATGCAGTTCTTAGAAATATGAATGAATGAATGGCAAATGGTGAGCAACTGATGGTTGAATTGTAGATGGGCGAATTGTAGTGAATTGATGGAGGCTAATGGATGAATTGGGGTAAATGAATACTAAATAGCAGATTGATGATTCACAATTAGATATGTGGATGGAGATGTGAATGGTAGATAGATGTGTTAAATTTTTGATGGAAAGCCGTTTCATAGTGAGTGGTGGATGGATAGGTGGTAGATGGATGGATGCCGAATGAATGTTGGGACGATGGATATTTAGTGATGTATTGATGCTTGGTAAATGATGGATGCTGGTGGTGAATGGATGAGTGCATGGTGGATGGGTGGTGGTTGGATAGGGGATAATGACTGGGGATGGGTGGTTGATGGACATTGGATACTGGACAGTGGTTGAATGGTGGATGGTGAATGGATGGCTGGTGGTTGCATGGGGGAAGGTAGATGGTGGATTGTGGATGGGATGAATGTTGGGCTATTGATGGTGGATGGTGAATTGTGGACGGGATGGATGTTGGGCTATTGATGATAGATGCTGGATTGTGGACGGGATGGATATTGGGCTATTGACAGTAGATGGTGGATTGTGGATGGGATGGATGTTGGGCTATTGATGGTGGACGGTGGACTGTGGACGGGATGGATGTTGGGTTACTGATGGTAGATGGTGGATTGTGGATGGGATGGATGTTGGGTTATTGATGATAGATGGTGGATTGTGGACGGGATGAATGTTGGGTTATTGATGGTAGATGGTGGATTGTGGACCGGATGAATGTTGGGTTATTATCTATGGTGGATGGTGGACTGTGGACGGGATGGATGTTGGGTTATTGTTGGTAGATGGTGGATTGTGGATGGGATGGATGTTGGACTACTGACGGTAGACAGTGGATTGTGGATGGGATGGATGTTGGGTCACTGACGGTGGATGGTGGATTGTGGACGAGAAGGATGTTGGGCTATTGATGGTGGATGGTGGATTGTGGACGGGATGGATGTTGGGTTATTACTGATGGTGGATGGTGGATTGTGGATGGGATGGATGTTGGGCTATTGATGGTGGATGGTGGATTGTGGACGGGATGGATGTTGGGTTATTACTGATGGTGGATGGTGGATTGTGGATGGGATGGATGTTGGGCTATTGATGGTGGACGGTGGATTGTGGACGGGATGGATGTTGGGTTATTACTGATGGTGGATGATGGATGCCGATGGTGGGTCTCAGATGGTGGTGGGATGGCAAAGATAGATGAATAGCTGTGAATGGTGGACGGACAGTAGCTGGACTGTGGTGATGAAACAGAAGTGGGATAATAGATAAGTGATGGTGGAGGGATCCGGGTTGTAGGCTGGGAATTACACCGACCAGACATTGTGCACTTTGTTCTCAGGTGTCAGGGCTCTTTTGCTCCTTTTTGGGAATGGAACTGGAAGTGAAGATGAGAGGAGGGTTGCGGGGTGACCCCCCTTTCCTGCGGCCCATCCCAGTTTGGGGGCTTTTCTGTCCATTTTACTCCTCTCTTCTAGTCCCCAGTAGCAAGGAGTCCTCTTTCTATGCGTTTGGCCCCAGCAAATTCTGCACCCCAGATTCCTGGGCGCAAATCTTGAGGCTCAGTCTCAAGTGACCAGGGGCAGGTCCTGGGGGAGGGGTCGGCTCAAGGGAAGACTAGGCAGGGGCTCTACCTGGGGGCTGGAGCTGGGAGGGCGGACAAGGGCGGCGGCGCCCGGCGGAGGGCGTGAGTGCCAGGAAGGCCGAGAGAGCGAGTGTGGGCGGGGAGCGCGGGGAGGAGGGTGAGCGGGGCGAGCGCGGAGCCAGCGGAGCACCGAGGTCCCGGCGCCAGCAGCTGTGCGGGCGGTGAGTGAGTGTGGGGCAGGGTCACCCCCTCCCCAGCCTCGCCCCAGCCGTGCGGGCCCCCAGAGCCAGCGCCCCTGACGGCCAGGTGCGGGGTGGGTGGGAGGGGGAGAGGCATGGGGGGATTGGGGGAGTTTTGAGTCGAGCTCCCTGGGGAAGGGGAGGGCGTGGGTGGCGGGGTCAGCCCGGCTGTGGGACGTCATGCTTCCGCGCTTGTGCCCCTGCGGCTGTGCCCGTCGAGACCTGGGATCCTGGGCGCTGAGGGTGGTGGGCGCCCTCGATGTGCAGTGCCCCGGCTGGCAGTGGACCCTGGCGCTGGGCAGGACAAAGCAGCCTTTGGGCACTTGCTCCCTGACTGCCTGCCCCGCCGCCACGCCTCAGGGTGACAGCTCTATCATCTGCCTCTGTCGTCCCTCTCTCTGGGCCAGGTGTCATCTGTGGGTCTGTTTCTGTCTCTCTGTCTTCTGCTCTGTCTCCAGCGCAGTCATCTCTCGCCTGGTCTCTGTGGCAGTGTTTTTCCTGCCTCTCCCTCTGCCTCCTCCCCAAGGCTGGCTAGGTCTCTGTCCTGGCTGCCCTGGACTCTAACTTGGGTTCTGGGTCCTGGGATGGGATCCAGGAGCGGCTCGATGGAGGGCCAGACCTGGGAGCAGCCGCGCACTGAGGCGTCCCGGGGCTCTGGGGTTGGGTGGAGGAGCCAGAGGGTGTGGGTTCGCCGCCCACTGCCCCGGGAGGCCTTCTGCACGTGTGCCCCTCCTAGCCTTCCCTGGGCCTCAGTAGGACCCCAGCTGACCCGAGCAGGGTGTTTGGTGAAAGAAACCTCATTTCCCAGAATAGCAGCCCTCTGCTTTGCTGACAGCCACAGGACCACCCTCGCCCACCCCAGCAGGGCGTAACAGGTATCCCATTCTGCTGGTCTCTGCTCTCCCACTGCTCAGTCCCCTTCCTGCAGGGCTGCCCCCTGCCTGGGGCCCCTGCTGCCTGCATGCCAGCCACCACCAGACCCCACCCCCATTTCTGCCTCTGACCTGGTCGTGGTCCCCAGAGAGCCCACACAGCCTGAGTGCAGGTGAAGGGTCCGCGGCTGGTGCCGACTCCTGGCAGCGGCTCTCTTTCCAGAGTCCTTGCTGCCGGAGCTCCTGCGGGCTCCCGCTGCTGTGGCCAGCCTGAGTGGGCGGGGCCAAGTGCAGGCAGGATGTCAGTTTCCCTTGGGCTGTGGGTGCTGAGGGCCTGGCCCGGGGTGTGCAGGGTGCATGCTCTCCAGGAGGAAATGGGCACCTTGGCCTCTGGCTGACTTGAACCCAGCCCCTACCACTCCCAGCCTCCTGTCTTAGAAACCTGTTTAGATCCCTTGGACGCTCCGTGTCCTTCCTGCACTGTTCCCTGTCTCAGAATGCGCTTCTGTCTTCCCAACCGGCCTGGCTACCTCCTGCTCATCCCTTACGCCTCAGATCAGCTGACTTCTTCCAGGAAGCCTTCCCAGATCTCCCCTCCTGCCTGTGCCCTCTTGCAGGCACATTGTGTGGCCACGGTCCAGCGCCCCCTCGGGCAGCAGGCTCCGGCAGGGAGAAGCGCATAGAGGTGCAACTGGAGCCATGGGCTCTGGGTCTGGGTGGGGTGGAGTGGGGTGGGCTCAGCGCCTGAAGCCTTTGGGGGCGGGTGGATCCAGCGTCAGGCCAGCAGCAGACACACCGTTTCTGCTCCCAGTCCTCGTGCAGCTCAGTGGCGCAGTGGCAGCAGCAGCATGAGCGTTCCCCGGCCTGCTCCACCACAGCCAGGCCCTGCAGGGAAGGTATGTACTTGGGGCCCTGGGGGTCCGGAGGGAGCCAGCCTCAAACTCTGTCCCATGACTTGGGGCATGCCTTGCCTTGCTGCTGGCCTCAGTTTACACATCTGGGTGGGGGAGGTTGTTGCTTATTTATTTATTTTTGACACGGAGTCTTGCTCTGTCACCCGGGCTGGAGTGCAGTGGCATGATCTTGACTTACTGCAACCTCCACCTACCGGGTTCAAGCTATTCTCCTGTCTCAGCCTCCTGAGTAGCTGGGATTACAGGCACCCACCACCGTGCCTGGCTAATTTTTGTATTTTTAGTAGAGACGGGGTTTTGCCATGTTGGCCAGGCTGGTCTCGACCTCCTGACCTCAGGTGATCCACCCCCCTCGGCCTTCCACAGTGCTGGGATTACAGGCGGGAGCCGCCGCGCCCGGCTCCTTGCTCTTTTATAAAAGTATAATGGATAAAACAATCGAAGGCCAGCATTCCTGGCTTACTTAGCACCCTTGCTGACCTGAGGACCCCAGGGATTGCTCTCTGCCGAGTGAGCAAATGCCAGGGTCCCCTCTCCTAGTGCCACCTTTCCGTGGGAGTGTCGATGAAGCTGAAAAAACAAGCTCCCTACACAGGGTGGCAGCCTTAGTGCTCTGAGTTCTACAGCCCAGCCATTCTCCTTGTTGGGAAGCAATGGGGCCAGAGAGGGGGAATAGCCAGAAGCCACACAGGGGCCAGTCTGGAACTTGGGGTTGCAGACACAGCCTCCCAGGCAGGCGGACCATGGTGAGCACCATGCCTCGGAGCTGCAAATTCTGCTGGCCTGGGCCTCGCTCACCCCAGTGGGCGGACTTAAGAGACCAGCGCCCTTGGTTGGGGCAGGAAGGAGAATGGCACATGGGGAGTGAGACCAGGCTGGGGAATGAGCCCCTGGAGTGGCAATGCCAGCACGAGGGGTGGACCCCGGGAGGGTCCAGCCTGCGGGGTAGGAACGGGGGTCCCAGCACTGCTGTCCTCGACAGCACCTTCATTCCACAGAGGTCCCAGTGACATCTGTTCTCACACTTGAGGGTCACCTGTGGTCCTTGGTTCAGAGTCTGGGCTGGCGCCCAGGACCGTGCACTGTTTGGGGGTCTTCTTCAGTGGCCTAGGGCCATTCAGCCAAGTCCTGCCTGGCTGCCCTTCCTCATGACCCTCATGCTCTTTCGGGAAGGTGGACCCAGCAGCTTTCCTTCTAGGTGAAGAGATGGGAGACAGGGAGTTCCAGGCAGGGACATCTGCCTGAGCGCAGGCATGGAGGTAGGACAGGGAGGCAAGTCAGGGCCACGGGGGCGCTGAGGGACGGAGTCCTGCATGTAGCACTGCGGCCTCGAGGCCCTGAACGGGAGGCAGAGATGCTGAGGGCGCCGGGAGGGCCTGGGGACGCAGCCCCGCACACTCCTGTGGGCACTCAACAATGAGCCAAGAGCAAGCCCAGAGCCAGCCGCTTGGGTTGCCATGGCAACTGCTTCCCAGCTCCTGTGAGCCTGGAGGAGGCCTCGGGCCCAGCAGGGAAGACCCCAGGAAGGGGCTGGGAGGAGTGCAGGTGCAGGAGGCAGCCGGTGGTGTGCAGAAGCCTGGCTGGTTCCTGGTGACCTTGGTCTCTCCGGCCTCAGGCTCTGGCTATGCAATGGGCTCCAGGGCTGAGCACAACTGCGTCCTTTGGTGCCTTCTGAGAGCTGTGACCGCAGGGGCTGAGCACCCTACCCCCCAGGTTGGGACCAGGTCGGGGCTGGGATCCGTCTCAGGGATGTGCCTGTGCAAACATACATGCGCCTACCTCTGCCCTGGAGAGTGGGTGGGAAGGCTCCCTGACCCCCTAGTGGGGCAGTGTGCGGGACGGGGGTGGGAGAGAGAAGGAGTGCCAGGCCTGGCACGGCCGTGATCCTGCTCGCCCTCCCTGTAGGCTGTGGCGAGTGCCCAGGAGAAGGGCCCTCGGCTGGGCCAGCGGCTGCCTTCAATTGTGGTGGAGCCCAGCGAGGCGGACCCTGTGGAGAGCGGGGAGCTGCGCTGGCCCCCGGAGGGTGCGCAGAGGGGCCCCTCTCAGAGCTGGGCTGCTGCTGGTGAGTGAGGGCGCCTGAGGGGGTGCTGAGAGGAGGAGAGGGCCACTGCCAGGGTCAGAAGCGGGGCGTGGTTCCTGCGGCTCCGGCAGGCAAGGCCTTCCCGCCTCCTGCCTGTTCACACCCCATCCTCCACCGGCCCTTGGAACCTCTGCCTGGGGCCCTAGGTGCTGCCTGGCCTTGACCCCCGCCTCCCTAGCACTGTCCTCCCTCCCACCTGCAAGTGAGGTCCCTCATCCACTCTCAGCCCCAGGCCTGGGCACAGGAGGCGCACGGTGCGTATTTGTTGAGTGAGTGACGACACGTTCTCACCCTCGTCACCCAGTCCTCCCTCATTGTCATCACCTGTGAAGCAAGTGTGCCTTGCTCACTAGGGCCTGGGAGGCTGTGAGGTGCAGGCGCACATGTGGGGGGATGGGCTGGCCTGTTGGCAGGCTCTGTCTGGCTGCAGGTGCCCTGTTTAAAGGTTGAAGCAGGCTGGGTGCGGTGGCTCACGCCTGTAATCCCAGCTACTTGGGAGGCCGAGGCAGGAGAATCGCTTGAACCCTGTAGGTGGAGGTTGCAGTGAGCTGAGATTGCACCCCTGCACTCCAGCCTGGGTGATAGAGCGAAACTCAGTCTCAAAATAAATAAATAAAGGCTAAAACTTCCGAGAGGAAGACCATGTGGGCAGGAGGAGGCAGCCAGGGCCAGGTCCAAGGCACACGAAAGGCAGCAGGCTGGGCTGTTGGGGACTTGTGGACGGCTCTGAGGGCCACTGCGGGCTGGGCAAGAGGTGTGAGCTGTGCCCTGGGAGGGCTTATCCCTTGGAGACCCCTGGGAGTCTGTTCCGTGAGGAGGAAGTGAATTCGGCCATCGCTGGAGCTGCTCAGCACCCTGCCTGCCCAAGGCAGCACCCTGCCCAAGGCAGAACCAGCCTCTTCCAGGTGGCCTCCCAACCCTCTGGGGGGCTGCCTTGAGGCCAGGGCGGGACCCTGAAGACTCTGCTACCTGCTTCGCCTGGGTGTAGGAAGGCACAGCGATGGTGCCTGGTGTGGGCTGCCCCATTCCAGGTTGGATCTCGTTAAATACTTGTGAAGGTCCCATTTTACATGTGTAGGAACTGAGATGCAAAGCGAGGCACCCGAGAGAGAGGCCGTGAGGGGAATCCCTGAGGTCAGGAGGCCACCAGGCTGCCACAGAGCGCACGTGGGAGGTTGGGTAAGCAGGCATCTCTTCCTGCCCTATGTGGGGGTCCATCAACATTGTCTCTGGGCTCTGTTCTACTCCAGAAGGGGAGCCATGCTGCCTGGGGCTGGCATGGGGGGCACAGCCTTGAGCGTGGCCCAGGGCCCACTCCCAGGGTGTGTCCCCCAACCTGGTCCCCTGCCCTTGGCCAGCCTGAAGCAGGCCGACGAAGCTTAGGGCCGGACAGTGGGACACCATAAATGTCAACTTCGCCAAGTCGACGGTCCGGGCAGGCGTGCCGGGGACCCGTGACCCATGAATTGATGGAGGCACGACCCCTCTGTGCTTTCCTGCTGCCTCGCCAGCCTCCAGGACAAAGATGCACTTTCTCCTCCTGTCTTCCTGCTAATAGCCCTCCCCCGCAGTGCGGGAGCGGTGGGAGACAGGTGCGGAAGCTCGCCTGGCAGCCTGCTTTAGTTTGAAACCTCAGGACCCCGTGGGCCCTCCCCTGGACTATAGCTCAGGAGAGGGGCGGGGCGGGCCTTAAGGTCCTCCCGGTCCTGGAGAGGCTTGACCAGGATCGGGGACATGGGGTAGCTTTGTGAATGAGGACAGACATTTCGCAGGGAGCGTTGCGGACACGCGGCGTGTGGGGCGCAGGAGGCCGGCACGTGGGTGGGCGACGCAGCCATTTACTGAGATTTGATTCCCACCACTCCGCTCCTGGGCGAGAATTATGACACCCGTCTCAACACGGCTGTCCCAGATCCACACCGCGGAGCGGCCGAGCTCGGGCGTAGTCCACCACGCCCCGTCCAGCAGGGCTTTCGCGGGGAGGCGACCCCCACCGCAGGTCCCAGGACCCTGCGTGCCGCTGAGCCGGGGGTGGGGAGGCCCGACCGCGGGGCGCCGCTCCGCCCGGCCGCCCCCTACCGCCAGCCGGTGCCGGGACCGCCCAGCCACGCCCAGAGCCCGTGGGCGGAGACGGCAGGGGCGGTGTCAGCGAGGCCACGCCCCGGCACGCCCCCGGCACGCGGCCACCTGGGGACGCCGGGCGGGAGTCATCCTGCGGCTCCCCTTGGCGTCGGCTGGGGCCACCGCCCGGCTCCCACCTCAACCTTGCAATACGGGATTGGGGTAGAGTGGCCTGCGGTGCGCGGCCGGCAGCCTCGTCAGGGCAGGGAGGGAGCCCGGGCCTCTGGTTCTCGCGTTGAGCTTGGCGCTGGGCCGGGCAGCGGTGAGGGTGGACGCTGCCGCCTCTGGCCTCTGCACCCCAGGTGGGACAGCCTGGCCTCCCAGCGACCCCCAGGTCATGCAAACTTCTGGCGGTGGGGGTCCTGCTCCCTGGCCTTCCCTACCTGGGAGCCAGGTCCTCGGCCAAGGCGAACCTACTTGATCCCGACGACAATCCCATTTTCTGGAGGAGTAAACTGAGGCTCAGAGATCGAAGCGCCTCTCCAAGATCGTGGGGAGCTGGGCTTGACCTCTGCTCGGTGTCCCTGGCGAGGCTTCCCCCTCCTAATGGCCTCCGCCCTGTGTTTCCTGACCCCGGATCAACCCTGTGCCCCAGGCTTCTCTGAGACAAGGCTGGGGCTTTTCCAAAGGGGTTTTACTGAGAAATTTGGGGGAAAACATGGACATAAAATGAAAGAAACGTGCTGAAAAGTGGGCACAGGCTCACGTGGCCGTGGGGTGCAGATGGAGGTGGAGGGCACGTCCAGGAGTAGCCCCCAGGCCCTGGCACCACCAGATTTTCAGGCACCCATGTATTGAATGAAGTGACCGGTAATAGGAGGTCCTGGGACCCTGATATGCCCTGTGAGCTGGGGGAGTGGGAGAATCAGACCCGGAAGTCTTCAGTCCACCAGGGCCTGGCCCCATGGGAGGACCCAGTCCACAGCGCCAGAGGCCTTGGGCACAGTCCTGGCCTCTCTGGCCAGCTGTGTGGCCGGGAGCAGTCACTGAGCCCTTGGAAGCCCTCTACCTTGGCCGGTTGTCTCTGTTCAGTTATGCTTATTCCTCGCCGCCCCTCATCTCTGCCTGTTGGGGACAGGTGGGGTGAGACTCAAGCCAGCAGGTGGGACTGGGCTGGGAGGAAGGGCCTGCGGGCGGCTGGGCATCTCTGGGGCTTGAACTGGGACTCTTAGCACCCCACTTCACAGAGGGAACCCAGGGCTCAGGGGGTGGTGACTCAAGTGGTTAACTGGAGGGCTTCCCGGAGGAGGTGCTGGCATTTTTTAGTCTAATTTGACCCCTCCGCAGATGATGCTGCAGCATCTCAGGCACCTTCCAGTCTGTTATGGGCTGTTTTTCCCCACAAAATTAATATGTTGGGCCAGGCACGGTGGCTCACCCCTGTAATCCCAGCACTTTGGGAGGTTGAGGCAGGCAGATCACCCGAGGTCGGCAGTTTGAGACCAGCCTGACCAACATGGTGAAGCAAGTCTCTACTAAAAATACAAAAACTAGCTGGATTAGTGGTAGGCACCTGTAGTCCCAGCTACTTGAGAGGCTGAGGCAGGAGAATGGCTTGAACCTGGGAGGCGGAGGTTGCAGTGAGCCGAGATTGTGCCACTGCACTCCAGCCCGGGTGACAGAGTGACTAGGTCTAAAAAAAAAAAAAAATTAGCCTGGCATGGTCGTGGGTGCCTGTAGAGTCCCAGCTACTCCGGAGGCTGAGGCAAGAGAATGGCTGGAACCCAGGAGACGGAGGTTGCAGTGAGCCAAGATTATGCCACTGCACTCCAGCCCGGGTGACAGAGAGATTCTGTCTCAAAAAAAAAAAAAAAAAAATTTGTATGTTGAAGTCCCAACCTGAGAATATGACCTTATTTGGAAAATTCCTTATAAAAATGCGTATTACCTTTAAAGAGGTAATAAGTTGAAATTAAGTCCCTAGGGTGGAGCCTAACCCGTATGAAGAGGAAATATGGACACGGACAGGAAGAGGGAAGCCGCTGTGAAGACCTAGGAAGAAGAGGGCTACCTGCAGCCAGAAGAGGGCCCCGGGGAAGCCAGCCCGCAGAAGCCTTGCTGCAGACCTGGGGCTTCCAGAACCGGAGAGAATACACGTCTGTCACTGAGGCTCAGTCCCTGGTCCTGCTGTGGCAGCCCTAGGACGCTGGGTGCACGGGGCCACCCCTGCCCTCAGCTGGAGGACGCTGGTGCAGGAACTTTTTCTGCCCACCTCAGCACCCTGCAGCGGCCCTGTCACACACCCTGGTGGCCCCAGCCCAGGTTGACACAGGTCTGGATCTGTTCTCCTTGGATTTTCCCTGAGTTCTTTCCCAAGACGCCAGCCGGCTGCGGAATCCCCCTGTGCAGGGATGAGGCTGCCTCGTCTGGGAAGTGTCAGCGCCCTCCCCGCAGCAGCCCTCCCCGCAGCAGCCAGCCCGCCTGACTCCTGTGTGGGGAGTGGGCCCTCCTTCCAGACCTTTGCCCCTGCCCAGGATGCCGTCCCTCCTCACTCCTGAGTGTGCCCCGTCTGTCCCTAGGCCCCGTCCCTTCCTCCAGCTCCTGAAGCCCCAGGGAATGGCACGGGGCTCTCCACATGAGCTTCCCTGATGGGGAGTGCAGGGACCTCGGGATGAACTCGATGGGCTGGCCTGGTGCTAGAGCCTCTGCCCTGGAGGGGGGTCATTCTGGGCTCAGGCACTGTGGGCCAAGCGTCCCCCCAGGCCAGTGCCTGCTTCTCCTGGCCTCTGAGCAAAGGAGGGGTTGGTGGTGTTTCAAGGTCGCAGGCTGTGTCCACGTCCACCCCCTGCCGCTCGAGCCCCTGAGTGCGTCCTCCGCAGCCCTCCCCTCCCTTGTTCTCTGACCCTTGGCCTGAGCCCTGTGTTATCTGGAGTGGAAAGCTGGAGTGCCTGCCCCTGGAATGAAAGGAAGTGGGAACTTCTCTGAAAGTGAAAGTATGGGGTCCTGATGGAGGGCAGGGCGGCAGGAGGGGCCGGGTGGGCCTGGCAGGAGCTGACCGCGGCTGGGAAGTCCCAGCTGTGGGTCACTCGCACGGGCTGCTCCGGAGACGCCATGGCCAGGGCCCGGCTCTGAGGGCCCCACGGGCCAGCTTCTCAGGTGGCTGCATTCTTCCTGGGCCGAGGCTGTGTGCTCAGCAGGTATGTTCCGGGAAGGTGGAGCAGCAGGCATGGGGTGCTGTGGGCGGACGGGGGCGACTCTCAGGCCTGAGGACCATTCCGGCTCTGCGTGTGGCCTTCCAGGCCAAGGGCCTCACTCAGAGCCCAGGCTGCACAAGCCAGAGTGGCAGCACAAATCACAGCGGACACACATGCACACACTCACACCCGATACACAGGCAGACACACTCAGGACGCACAGACAGACACAGGAGACACAGAGATGGCATGCAGGCACAGACAGACCTGGAGAGAGGCGCTCGCAGACCCTCCAGGGCACACTCCAGGGCAGCGTCACACATACAGGGAGACACTCTCAGGCCGACACAGGTGTGTGAAAGCGGTGCACTCACGTGCTCAGGGGCCGTGTGCTCACGCCCAGGCGTCAGGTTCGCTTTCCTAGTTTCCCCCGGAGACTTCGGAGTACTAGCCATGGCTGGGGGCTGAGTCAGGTCCACCCCTTGCCTGGGGCTCTCCTGGCTTCCAGGCTCTGTAACTGTCCCTCCGTCAAGGCAGGTGTGCCCAGGCCCGGAGCAGGAGGGGCTGACCATGGTAGGGGCTCAGCTGGTCAGGGAAGGCTTCTCAGGGGAGGAGCCATTTCTGCTGAGCTTTCAATAAGTTGCCAAGTGAAGAGGAAGGCTGAGGTTGTTGTAGGCAGAAAGGACAGTGCAAAGGTGTGGAGGAGAGGTGGGGACTTCTGAGTGATCAGAGTGGAGGAGTGAGTTGGGACTGAAGCCAGACGGGTCATTAGAAGAGGCCTTGAATAACCAAGCTGAGGAGGGCGCTGTGCTTCTTCCGAGGGCAACGGCGGCTCAGGGGACTTATGCTCTTGCTCCTGTGAAGGGAAGTGTTGTAAGTGGCTCTCACAGGCTTTGCTAGGGTAGGGAAAGGTGTCGGCTGTATTTACATCATTAACGCACACAACTTACTGAGTCTTTTTATTAGCTCCAATAATTTTTAGTCTCGGCTTTTCAAGGTCAGCGATCCTATCACCCATGAATAATGACACTTTAATCTGCTCCTCCCAGTGTGTATAGTTCTTATTTACTTTTCTTTCCTTATTGCCTTAACTAGTTCTTCCAGGCAAGTGTTGAGGAGCAAGAGTGGGGAGAACACCCCTCTTTGTCGATTTCCTTATTTTGAGGGGCTGGAAGGAAAAGAAAAGCTTGCAAGGAAAGCTTTCAAAGGCGGTTTATAGGGCCAGGCATGCTGGCTCGCTCCTGCAATCCCAGCACTTTGGGAGGCTCAGGCAGGAGGATCACTTGAGGCCAGGAGTTTGAGACCAGCCTGGGCAACATAGTGAGACCCTGCTTCTACAAAAAATAAAAAAATTAGCCATGCATGGAGTTGCGCACCTGTAGTCCCAGCTACTTGGGAGGCTGAGGTGGGAGTACTGCTTGAGTCCAGGAGTTCGAGGCTGCGGTGAGCTGTACTCCAGCAGTGGGTGAAGTGACACAGCGAGACCTTGTCTCTAAAAACAATAAACAAAGGAGGCTTACATTTTGGCAAGATTCTTATGACTGATCCTGGGAGGCGGCCTTGAGGGCGCCTGGGAAGGAGAGCAGCTCGGAGGCTGTGATCAGGGGAGGTGGCAGCAGGTGGGGACGTGAGAGGGGACCGGCCCCGCCAGGGCTTGGGCCCAGGGTGCAGTGCAGGCAGTCACCTCAGAGGCTCCTTTTGAGCACTGAAGAGTGGAGTGATGGCCAGTCCCAGCGTAGGTGGGAGGCTGGGGAGTGGTGAGCACTGCGGCGTGGCGGGGAGGACGAGGAGCAGCTGCAGGAGAGAAGGTCTAGGGGAAAGCGGGGAGGAGAAGCTGAGGCTGGGTTAGGGAGGGTGGGGAAGTCCAGACTTGGCTTCTCGGTCACGGCTAGGGTGGCCCAGGGTGGGAGCTCTCAGGCTGGCTTCCTGCCCCTGCTGCTGGGCCCACAGAGGTGTGTTAGCCTGACTTGGGGTGAGTAGGACCTGGGGCTCAGGCCAGGCTCGGTCTCCAGGGCCTTGCAGTCAGGGAGCAGCAGCACTGGAGCCAGGCGCCCTGGACCTTCCGGGCACTGGGACAGAGAGACCCAGAGAGAAAGAGAGCCAGAGAGAGTCCATGGGGTTGTGGAGAGGCAGGCACAGGGACAGGGACAGGCCAAGTGAGAGCCTTGGGAGGTGGAGGGGAGAGTGGAGAGGGACCTTCAGGTCTCAGCCTAGCGCACGGCAGCAGGCAGGCCAGCCCAGGGAAGGGAGCAACCCTGACGTCGATGTCCCCTCTTCTAGGCTGTGCTCTGCAGTGATGAGGGTAGACGAGGCTGCCAGGTCAGGGCAGGGAGCCACGTCACCACAGGGACAGTGCGGAGCACCCACTCAGCAGACAGATAGTGACAGTGGGTGGTGCCAGGCATCTGTACCCAACGTTCTGAAACCCAGGTCAGATGTGAAGAACAAATGGGCAGGCCAGGACGGGGAGCAGCCGGAGGGAAAGCCGGACGCTGGGCGTGCAGCTGGGTGGGGTGCGTGTCGTCCGTGAACCCCAGGGAAGCCGGTGAGGCACGGTCAGCGGGAGGTGGACGTGGAGGAGGGGGCTCCAGGATGGATGCCCGGCTGTGGGGCTTGGGCAGGTGGGAACCACGGAAGGGTTGAAAGCAGGGGAGTGGCCTGGCTGGACTTCTGCTTTGGGAAGGTCGAGAATGGCTCGGGAAGCTGGTGGGAGCTGCGGGGTGGAGGGCGGCAGGGCCGGAGGCTGAGGGGCTGTCCGGTGACCTCGATGGCCCGTCGGTGCAGTTCTGGTTTGGGACAAAAGCAGGCTGAGCGGCTCTCAAGCCTCTGCCTCTGTAGCCTCCTAAGAGATTCACGGCATAGCTGCGCCCCCGTACCCGGCCTTCCTCAGGGCCTCCTGGGAGAGGACCTCCACAGCCGACCCCACTCTGGGACCTGCTGACACCCTGGGGGTCTCAGCTGGGAGGAGGGGCTTCTGGAGGCAGCTCTGACTCCCTGGGCGCGGGGACACGGCGGGTCCCACCTCTGTCCCCACTCTGTCCCTCTGTGCGCTTCAGCTTCCTTATCTGTGAAACGGGCAAATGACACTGCCTATCTTTGTTGTCACAGAAGCTGATCTGTGTCAGGCCTCGAGCTGGGCACACAGTAGGTGCTTACTAAGTGTGAGCTCTCCCAAACGAGAAGGCAGAGCCTGGCTCGCCCTTGCCCCACACCCCGGGCCCCGCCCCCTCGACAGCGGAGGAAGAACGACACCCCTGCCCTGCTGGGCACCAGCCCCGTCCCAAGCATGGAGGGCACCAGGGAGAGAGGGGAGAGTGAAGGCTGGGACAGACGGCGCCCTGAAGTGTGCAGGTCACGTGTGAATCAGGCAGGGTCTCTGAACCCTGGCGCTGGGGGAAGTGGCCGACCTGTGGCCAGGGCAGGGCTGATAAAGCCCATCAACCACCTGGCCGTCTCTCCACTTGGGCCTCTGTCCAGCTGCTTGGCCGCCTCTGGGAACCTCAAGGAAGGTAGGTAGGCCCGTTGCTGGAGGGTGAGGGTGAGTGGGGTCTGGGCCCTGCCCACCTGGTGTCCTTCCACCCTGGCAAACTGGGGCCTGGGGAGGCACACTCCCTGTCTGATGTCACCAGCGGCTGGGTGCTGGGTCGGCCGCGGCTTTGGTCCTGGCCCTGGGTGGGGGCCCTGGGGCGGCTAGGGGCAGCTCCAGCCCTTGTCTGGCCCCAGTCTCTCCTTGGTCTAATGCCCTCCCCTGCCACGGCCCAGCTGCGTCTCCCAGCCTAAAGCCGCAAGCAAACTCAGCTCCGAAGGCCGGCAGGGGGGTGGGCGGAGCCTGGCAGGCCAGGTGCTGAGGCCGTGGGGGAGCGGAGCGGTCGAGGCTCAGCACCCCCATGTCCTTGGGATCCCCCCATTCCCTGTGTCTGGGAGGGGCCAGAGCACACTGTGGTGGAGGGAGGGGGGGATGGGGAGAGGCAATGGGTGGGAAACAACATTGAGAACCCCCCCAGTCCCCGGTTAAATATAGACCCGAGGCTCCTCCCGCTGCCACCCCTGCAGCTGCACGGCCATGATAAGCCGCAGCGTGGCCTCCGCCAGTGCCCTCGGGCCCCACACCAGCTCCGAAGACTCTGTGACACCCAGGGCAGGGGGTGGGCTCCTGTGGGGATCCCTGCCCTCCCCTTTGAGCCAAAGTAATCAGGCCTTTTGGGCTGACGGCGGGTGAGCTGAGGGACCCGGAGGGCAGTGAAGGGGCTGGTGGCAGTTGGGGGAGGGGGTCAGGGATTCGGGAAGACCTAGACGTGGCTGCTGGTCCTGCCCTCGGTGCTGTGAGCTGTGGCCTGGACTGCGCCCCACAACCTGCAGGTCAACTCCCTCCTCCAGTTCTAATGGGAGAGTCCTGCCTGGCACTGTGCACCTGGGGAGGCCCTTTCTGGGGACGGTCTCAGGGAAGGCTCCTGATGGCAGCAACTGTGTGTATCTCCATGCCCAGCTGTGGCCTGGCACACTGAGGGCTCTCACTGAGAGAGTGGCCTGGTGACACCGGTGACGCTTCCTTCTGACAGCCTGAGGGCTGCCTCCTCTGGGGAACCTCCCCTGACCAAGTCCCTGGGTGTGGCCAGGCCGCAAGGGCTGCACACAGTTCCCGGTTCCCTGCGGCTGCTCCTCCCGGCCTGCTGAGCCTCCTTCTTGCCCCCAGCTCTCCTGCTGCCAAGATGTCCTCACCGCAGACAGAGACTCCTGGGCCGGAACTGCAGAGCCCCAAGGAGGCTGAGCAGCCGCAGACTCCAGCTCACAGCTCCCGGCGAACAAGCAGCGGAAAAGAGCCCAATGGCCACCGTGTAGATGGCACAAGGCTGGGCCTGGGCACCCTGAAGGAGGCCTTCTCCCGGGCCAGCCAGAGGGCTTCGACCCAGGTCTCCAAGGAGGATGCGGGTCTGCTAAGGCGAAGCTCCCGCTCCCTGTTCCGGTCCCTCCGGCGAGCCCGGGACGAGGGCCCAGCTGCCGGCCATGCCCAGGCCACTCCTGAGGTGCCCTCGGAGGTCATGAATGGTGTCAGCCGGCAGGCATCTCCTGGGGCAGTGTCTGAGGAACTGAAACCGGAGGCAGGTAAGGAAGGGCCTCAGAAACACTAAGCATGAAAGGAAACGGGCCAGAGGTCGGGGCAGCTGAGCTGAGGCTTCTGGAAAGACGCTCCTCCCTGGCTCCCCAAACCCTGGCCCGGACACGGACACTTATTTATTTATTTATTTGAGACAGGGTTTCACTCTGTCTCCCAGGCTGCAGTGCAGTGGTGCAATCACAGCTCACTGTGACCTTGGCCTCCTGGGCTCAAGCCGTCCTCCCACCTCAGCCTCCCAAGTAGCTGGGACTACAGGCGAGCCACTGCACCCAGCTAATTTTAAAAAGCATTTGTGTTATTTTTGTAGAGATAGGGTTCTTGCTACGTTGCCCAGACTGGCCTCTAACTCCTGAGCTCACCCAGTCCTCCTGCTTTGGCCTCCTAAAGTGCTGGGATTACAGGCATGAGCCACCGTGCCCAGCTGGACAATTGCGCTTGAAATTCTTGCAGCATCCCTGCAGTGGGAGCCCCCGCCATTGGGCAGATGAGAAAAGTGAGGCTCAGAGAGGTGCAGTGACTTGCCTCAAGTCTCACAGCATGGAGAATGGGACTTGAACCCAGGTCTGCACGGCCCAGAACCCCAGCCTCTCCATGGCCTTTCACCACCGGCTCCGGGTCAAACTAGGGCCATGCCCACAGCTGATCACAGGGTTGCAGAGGGTGCAAAGCTCGCAGAGGTGCCAGGAGGAAGGTCAGGGGGATTGTCCAGAGGAGGACACACTGGGGTGGGAAGAGGGGCCACCATAGAGGTGGAGGGCTCCTGTGGGGTGGAGGCTGGCAGAGAGCGGGGAGTAGCAGGAATGTAAAACTGCACACGGGCAGGACACGCCCTGCCTGAGCTCTGACCTTATTAGACCTGCAATCAAGGCTGTACATGAAGCTATCAAGTCCGGCTCAGCTGGGCGTGGGAGCCAGGTGGAAGGTAGGGCTGATAAATGGCTCTGTTCAGCCAGGCTTGGGGTCCCAGGCTCTGCCTTTTCAAAGGTGGCTCTAAGGGAGGGCTCCTGGCAGCTGCAGCCTGTTGTTCCTGGAGCAGGCCTTCAGCCGGGCTGGGGCATCCCACAGAGGTCAGGCAGTCCAGCCCCGACAGACGGAGCCATGGCCTGTAGGTCTTTGCCCAGGTCCGGGGCTGGGGAGGACCCTCTCACCGTCCCTCTCACTGCCCCTCTCACTGCCCCTCTCCTGGCCTGCCAGTGCAGAAGGCAAATCCGTGGCAGATCTCATTACTGAACGGCAACTGCTGGCGGCCTTGGAACAGCTTTTGCACCTGGAGATGCGGCTGGTGGCCGAGAAAGCCTCGCGCACCTTTGAGCAGGACCCCACGGCCTTCGCGCGGCGCGCCATGGACGTGTGCCTGCATTACGACGGGCTGGCAGCTGAGATCGGCGCCATCGTGCGCGAGACGCTGGGCGCCGACGGCGTGGACGCCGCCGCGCTGGCCGAGCTGGCCCGCGTGGTGCGCGCGGAGGAGGAAGCCCACCCCGCGCCCCCCGACGATGGTGACTTCCTGCGCACCCCGCGCCGCTGGCGCCAGCACTGGGAGGAAGCGGTGCGGCGGAGCGCTCAGGAGCGCGTGCGGCGGCCGGGCGCCGGGGAGGCCTCCGGGACGGCCGAGGGCGCGTCGGGCCTGGCCCAGCTTCTGGCCGAGCTGGGCGGCTTGGTTCGCCGCGACCTGCAGAAGGTGTGGCAGGAGGTGCAGCCCGCGTACTCGGCGGCCGGCTTCCCGGCCTGGGAGGTCTACCTGCGTGCTTTCCATGGCGCCGTGGGCCAACGCCTGCAGGAGCTCGCGCGCGATGCCCGCGGCTGCGAGCAGCTCTATCTCCTGCTGGACTGGGCCGCCAACGTGTACGGCAGGTGAGGCTCGGCCAGGCACCAAGCGGCGAGGACGACTGCCGCTTCCCCCGCAGGCCTTGGGGAGCCCACTTTGAGGAGGATGGGGCCTTTCTTCTCCGTTCCCTCGCTGGGGGAGGGCTGAGAGCCGAGGATTTCGACATGCTTTCCTCCGCGGGTTAGTCCGTGGGGCACTCCTGCCCCAGGTTTTCTAGGGGTCACCCATACACAATTTCAGAACTTGGAAAGTTTCCGCGGGGAGGTTCCCACGGGAGCAAGGCCTGTGCTGGTCCACCAGGTGCCTTTGGGCGCATCAGAAAAGGGCACCTCTTGGCCAGGCGTGGTGGCTTACACCTGTAATCCCAGCACTTTGGGAGGCTGAGGCGGGCGGATCACCTGAGGTCAGGAGTTCGAAACCAGCCTGGCCAATATGGTGAAATCCCCATCTCTGCAAAAATACAAAAATTAGCTGAGCATGGGGCGGGTACCTGTAATCCCAGCTACTCGGGAGGGCGAGCCAGGAGAATAGGTTGAATCCGGGAGCTGAGATCTCGCCATTGCACTCCAGCCTGGGCAACAGAGCGGGACTCTCTAGCCTGGGCAACAGAGCAAGACTCAAAAAAAAAAAAAAGAGAGAGAGAGAGAGAAAGACAGAAGAAAGAAAGAAGGAAAGAAAGAAAAAGAGAAAGAAAAAGAAAGAAAGAGAGAGAGAGAGAAAGAGAAAGAGGCACCCCCCTAGGGCGGACTCAACCCCTAGGGGCTCACAGCACTTGACGTGGGTTCACCCGCGCTTTCCCCTTTGGACGGGCATCTGGGTTCAGGGTACAGCCCGCCGGGAGTGGCCACCTCCCTCTCTGCCCCTGGGATGAGGGTGAATTGCTTTCCCCGAGGAGCGGATCCCAGCCCCACCAGCAGGAGTGCCCACGGTGAGGGGTAGGGGGTGGTCGGGAGGTTGCCTGAGGTTCCGCACTTCTTAAATTGATCCTAAAATTGTGTGGCCTCAGACCTGTATCCTCCTGGCTGTGGGCGTCCCTGCTGTGGGTTGGAGGGTGGCCTTTCCCTGAGCTGTGTTTGAGGAGAGGGCAGAGTGCCATCTGGGTGGCCGTCCTTCAGCGTCCTGCAGGAGGGCAGGACCAGCTGTCAGAAGCTTGGGGGTTGGGGGAGGGGGGCGTGGCCTGGCAGCCTGGAGGTGGGTGTGCGCGCACTGGGTGTGCGCGCACTGTGTGTGTGTGTGTGTGCGCAGTGTGTGTGCGCGCGCACTGTGTGTGTGAGAACAGATGCCCAGGTTCAGGGGTTAGACTGTGAGCCGGGCTAGAAGAGGGGCAGCGGCTGCAGCATCAGAACCGTGCGCCCTCAGCCCCCTGCCCCGCCTTCCAGTCCTGACTTCCTGGGCGCCCCGGACCTAGCGCTGCCCGCCGAGCCGCTGCCCCCACTCCTGGCGCCCGACGTGTGGGCCCGACTGGAAAGTGACTACACCAGCTTCCTCGAGGTCAGTCCAGGCGGGCCAGGCTGGAGGGGGCAGGCTCCGGGGGGAGGTGCGGCGCCCAGGCGCGCGGCGACCAGAGCTGGCGCTGGTTCACCCTGCGGCCCCCAGCGCGGGCTTGTGACTCGACAGGGCGGCCCTCATCCCGGACGGCGCGGGACGGGGTCCGGGAGGGTCTCACCGCGGCTGTCCCTTCTCCCCGCAGGCCAAGATCGCAAGCTGCTTCGACCGTATCTTGCAGCTGGAGCAGAGTCGCTGGGCGGCGGCCGAGGGCCCCGAGGTGCTGCAGGGCCTCTACCGGGCGCCGCTGTCCACGGACGTCCACATGGTGCGGCCCAGAGCAGGGGCTCACGCACACGATGGGGACACCCAGAACGATCCTACCCCGTCCTAACCAACCCTTCCATTAGATGGGAGCCTGAGGCCCCGCGTGGGGGAAAATCGGGATCCGGGCACGTCGAGGGGCTGGGAGGCTGCTGGACGGGGGTTTGCGGGAGTTGACTCTCGGGTTGCGCGGCTTTCGGACTGCGCGACACAGCCGGGCTGGCTGAAGGCGTGGCGGAGCTACCGGGTGAACCGCGGCCTGGGGTCGGCAGCTGGGACGCGTTCTCAGTGCGGGGCTTCGCTCGCAGCTCGTGGCCGAGCACGTGAAGGCGGCCGGCGCCATCTCCGCGGAGCTGGAGGCCACCACCCTGCGAATCTGCACGCGGGCGCTCGGCCTCTTCGTGCCCAGGTGCGGTCTCATCCTCGGTAGGGGAGCGACCCGGCCCGGTGGGCTCTGCAGGCGGGAGGGAGGGGTCTGCGCCGGGACCTGATGGGAGGGTGGACTCAGGGTCAGCGCGCAGCCAGGAAGGGTCCCCATGGGCGCTGTGTATCCTGCCCCAGGTTTGAAAAGGCTTTTCTGGCGTCGGAGGCGGTAAGCGACCCGCACCTGGGCGCCTACATCAACGCCTGCGAGGAGCTCAGGTAGGACTCGGCTGCTCCTGCGCAGGCGCCGCGCGGTCGGCAGGGGGCGCGCGAGCGCCGGGAACCTGGATGGACGGGAGTGTGCGCGCGTGGAGGGGGTAGAGGTGAGGAGTGTGTGTGTCCGTGTGTTGGCGGATCTGAGGGGTGTGTGCGCGTGTGTGTATGTGTGTGTGGCAGTTGGGTGTGTCTGCGCGCGTGTAGTGGAGTGTGTGTGCCTGTGTGTGTGCGTGTGGCAGACCTGAGGATGTGTGTGTGCATGTGTGTGTAGCAGAGTTGAGGGGTGTGTGTGTGCGTGTGTAGTAGAGCTGAGGTGTGCATGTGCGTGTGTGTGCGTGTGCAGAGCTGAGGTGTGTGTGTATGTGTGGTGGAGCTAAGACGTGTGTGTGTGCATGTGTGGGGTGGAGCTGAGTAGTATGTGTGTGTGTGTGTATGTGTGTGTGTCAGAGCTGAGGGGTGTGTGTCTCGGGGGTGTGTGTGTGTGTGTCCATCCAAGCGGAGGCCCTGGGGGAGTGTGGGCAGCTCTTCAAGGCGGAGCAGAGGCCGAGCGTCCCAGCTGCCTGCCTGCTGCCTTGGTCTCCATTTTCCCTCCCTTCGTCCCAGACAGCATTTCTTCCTTTTTGGGACACCTCCTCCTCTGGGAAGCCTCCCCAAGCCTGAGCCCTGGGCTGTGCTGGGGTGGGGTCTGGGTCTCTGTGCTGTAGGTGGAGGCCCTCCCTGTGGGCTGGCAGCAGCTGGCAGCCTTCTGTGCCCTCAGCTCCAGGCCAGGCCTCAGCAGATGCACCAGTGCTGAGGGCGGCCAGCACCAGAGGGCACAGACTGGACCACCCTGCCTGGGTTCATCCTTTTTTTAAAGTTTGTAAATTTCAGCGTCCGGAAGTACTCACTTCTGATTTCAGAGAACAGCTGTGCTGCCTGCTGGCTGTGTGCTCTGGGACAAGCCACTTCCCTTCTGCGCCCCTTTTGCCACCTGTCAATAGGATCAGAGCGCCTGCTCCCTGGGGCGGTGTGGAACTCTGCCTTCGGGGACTCAGCTCCCATTGGCTCTTTGTGAGCACTCGTGAGTGCCAGGCACTGAGCCAGTGCCTTCCCTGCCTGATGAGTCTCATCCTGAGCGCACACAGGCGGGTGCACAGGCCTGGAAAGGAGGTGCCCCTTGCCCTTAGTCACGCAGCCAGTAAGTGGTGGAGCTGGGACTTGAACCAGGCCTGCCTGCATCCAAAGCATGACCATGAGGCGCTGCTTCCCTAACACCCTCTTGTCCTTAGTCTGTGCCAGGCCTGTCCTTGGCACTGGGACCCTGGGTTTCAGCTCCAGGGAGCGTTCTCTGCCCATTGGTAAGTCAGGCAGCCTCTGGCCAAACCCTTGATGGAACTGCAGACCCCACTACTGTGTCCCCAGCTGTGGGAGCTGGGTATGGCCTGTACCTTAGGTTTCTCAACAGTGAAATAGGGACATTGTCGTCTTCAGGGGGCAGTTATGAGGCTCAAGGAATGGCTGTGCCACCCTGTTTATCACCAAAAGGGAGGGAGGGTCTGTCCCAGAGCTGCCAGAGGGGAACGGGCCAGCCACCCGCTGACTTGCCTCTGTGACTGGCTCCCGGGGCTTCCGTGCTGTCCCTTACCTGACTGCTCCCAGGCAGCCACACTGTGCAGCCCACAGCCTGCCCTTCACACTGCAGTCGAAGTGAGCGGAGCTGGAGCGGCCTCACCCTACACGGCTCTGTCCCCGGCCTTGTTCCCCAGCCTGCCCTCCCTTGCCCACCTCATTGCTGGTCCTGGCCCCTCCCCAGGACCAGTCTTCTCTCCAGGTTCCCAGGAACCCAAGAGGAGCTGGAGAAGCCCCTGGTGGCGGCCACCTGCAGCTTCCAGAAGCACCTGCTTCAGGGCCTGCAGCATGACTTGCAGGTGACTATGACAGGCCCTCTCTCCCCACTGTCCATGCCCAGCAGGTACCCGCTATTCCTAGAGCCTGGGGGCCCAGGCCACAGCATTCATTTATTCCAGGGACCAGCTCATGGGTGCATGTGAAGTGTAGTGGGCAGAGAGCCCAGGGGAGGTCCCAGCTGAGCAGGACGACTAGGAAAAGCCTGCCTTCTCACTTCAGTCTCCAGCTGAAGTGGTCACCCCGAAGCCTGGGATAGTGGGTCCCTGGAATCAGGCCTAGGCCCCTCACCCAGCCCCTCAAGGCGTCCCCAGGGCACACCCTGAGCAGATGTGACTGGACAAAGTCAAACCCTGCCCCTGGAGCTTGGGGCCTGGGAGAGGCATTCTGGGAAAGGGCTCCTGATATCACCTGTGGCTAGGAGAGGGGATGGCCCCAGCCCAGCAGGGAAGGCGTCAGGAGTGCACACGGCTTCGAGGGAGGGGTTGGGTGGGGGGAGTGCTTTGCAGACTCCCACCTGCTCTGTCCCCAGCCGCTCTTCAGGGCCGTGTGGACCAGGGACTGGCTGGCAGGGGACTGGCTGCGACCCCTCATGGACAAGGTGGTGGTCTTTGCTGGTCATCTCCAGCATGTGGCCCAGCCGCGGGCACAGGTACTCCAAGGGTGAAGGCCCTGGCAGGGCTGTGCCCAGGGTTGGGGCTGCTGACCCTGACCCTGACCCTGACTCTGGGCCGCCCAGGAGACTCTGCAGGAGGTGCACCGGTTCGTGGTCCGAGAGTACCTGGCACAGGCGCTGAGGCCGCGGGAGCGGTTCCGGGGCATGGAGCGCACGCGCGGCTCCCAGAAGATGAGTCTGGATGCCCAGGCCATCGGCGACACCTTCCAGGGCCTGGTAGGGCTGTGTCTGCTGCCCCTGGGCGTTTGCCTCTGTGCGGGGAGGGGATGGCAGTGACTAGGGCCCTAGCGCCCGGAGGTCTTTTGGCGGGAGTGGTTCTCCCCACTCTGGATCACGTGGAGCAGGGACTGGGGCGCCTGTGGGGTTGGGGTGGGACCAGGTGAGAGGATGTCACTTTGTGTACATTTGCATACAGTTTGCAGGGGCGCGGGGAAGCGACGGGGGTCACAGCCCCATCTCACGGGCAGGGCCTGTGGCAGGTGTCCCCGACTCAGGCCAGAGCCCCTGCACACCCCTTGTCTGGCCCGAGCACTCCCAGGCTGACCTCGGTTTCCTGTCGGAGCAGAGGCAGGAAGATGCCTGTGGGGATGGGACCGGAGGGTAGACGAATGCTGAGGCCCAGGAGCCGTCGGTTTCTAGGCACACCTCCCATCCAGTTTGGGGAAGGCAGTCCCAGCGCCGAGTTGGAGTGGCTGCGGGAGGGCTGACCTTGCACCCCTGCAGGAGTTGAAGCAGGAGCGGAGAGGGCTCCTGGGGCAGGTGGCAGCTCTGTCTCGCAGGGTTCCGAGGCCACGTGGCTGGACCAAGCCATCCAGTGCGTGGCTGAGATCCTGGGCGAGACTTATAAAGACGACATCCAGCGGCACGTGGAGACTCTCATCCGGAGCTACCCTGACATCAGGTGTGTACCCCACCTGCTTCGCTGGCTTCCCGCCAGAGCTTCAGGGCCAAGGGGGCTGGTATTGGAGGGGCCCTGGCCTGGACCTGACTGCCCAGGGGCCTGAAGACCAGAGGCTGGAGGTGGGCCTTGGACCCTCAGACCCTTGAGGCTGGAGGGGAACGGAGAGCGCCCCTTCTCCTAATCTGTTCTCAGCCATCCTCTGTCAGCCCCACTGGGGGAGGGTATGCCTCCAGTCCTAGAATCTGAGGAGGGAGGTGGACCCCAAACCCCTGGGGAGAAAGCCCTCTCTGAAAGCAGCGGGATTCTGAGACGGGCCAGGAGGAAGGAGGCTTTGATCCCGGGGTGTGCTGGGGGGATGGTGAGTCATCCAAGCCCTTGGAAATCCCAGCTTGAATCTGTCCATTCTTTTGGAGATTCCGGGATGTGGAGTGCACAGAAAGGTCCTGGTTCAAACCCTTCCCTGGGCCACCCGGCCACGGAGGGGGGGAGAATTCCCTGTCCCCAGCCAGGCTGCCTTTCAGGCTGTGGCTCAGAGAGAGGGGCCCTCACAGCACCCTGGGCGTTCCCCTCCAATTCCCCCTCCCCCGTGCCGGCCCTTCACCCACAGCTGCATCACCCCTCCCTCCCTCTCCACCACCTGTCCCTGGGTCTCCCTCCGCCCGACCCCGGGTCTCCCTCCGGGCCTCTGCAAACCCCTCTCCTGCGCCCCTTCAAGCCCAGCTGCTCCGCCCCTCCCCTAGCACAGCTCTTCCTGGCCTCAGTCGATCTGACCCTGACGGACTCTTGGAATGCAGGGTGACTCATACTAACTCCAGCCCACGGATTCTCCCATCCTGGGGCTGGGGGTGCTGCGAGGTGTAGGTCTCAGTGGGCGCCCGCGTGTCTCTGCAGGCAGGACCACGTGCTGGCCATTCTGGCGCTGCGCCGCCTGGGCCGCCGGCGGAACCAGCATCTCTTGCAGCACGCCCAAGCCCTGCTGAGAGCTGCGGCCGGGGCGGCGGGTGCGGAGGCCCCCCGGGGCCGCGTGCTCTTCGAGGAGATCAAGGTGCCCAGTGCCATGGCGGTGCTGATCACCTGCATCTAGTGCTCTCTGCCGGAGAGGGGCGGCCGTCGGGGGGAGCTGTGGTCCATGGGGGTCAGCCAGAAGCCCCGGGAGTCACTCTGGGCCCTGCTCCCAACTCTGACACCACAGTTAGGGAATTTTTGTCGTCAGCAGCTGAGCACAGCTGCCAGGCCAGAAGGAGCGGCCGTGCGGGAGGCATTTCAGTCATCGGGGGAGTGTTTTATGTCCAAGAGTTCCCTTCAATGCTGCCCAGCAGGGAGGCCCCCCCCCCCGACTGCCCGGCTTCACCCTCCAGTGTGAAAGCGAAGGGCAGAGAATTTATTTTAAAAATAAATGTGAATTAAGATGGTGCCTCCCTAAGGAGTGGGCAGGGAATGGGAGGCCTGGGTCCCCGTGTGCCAAAGGGCCCTGCCGGAGGCTCTCTGGTGACACCATTTGGTGGGTGGCCCTCTCCTGCCCGTGGAACCCATGTGGAGACTGAGGCAGGTCCGGAGCGGGGGCAGGCGCATGCCAGTGGCACTGCCGGGGTCCACTGGCCTTGTACCTGGTCAGCCTTGCACAGCAGGGCTGGGCACTGCTCTGTCCCAGCCAAGGCAGACTCTGGCTTCCTGGGGACAGGAGGAGGCTAAGGTTGCTTCTGCAGCTTGGAGAATTGGGGTTAGATGTGGGAGGGACTTCCCAGCAGTGAAAATTGTCAAGTTACTGCAGGGGGGTGTCACCATGGAGTGTGTATGGGGGTGACGCTGAGGTGTCAGCAGTGCAGGCGAGCATGAGCAGATGCTCCGGCAGCACCTGCATCTCCTCTCTCCACAGCCTGCCACTGAATCCACAACCTGCCACTGGAGCTTGGCTGCAGCCTGCGGCCGAGCTGCTGGGAAGCCCATTTGCATTGGCAGCCAGGCTTGCTGGGGAGGCTGAAAGTTGAGATGGGGAGATTTCCAGGGAGCAGCTGAGACAGGTGGTGACAGATGCCCCTCCCAGCCCTCCGCACTGGCCCCGGTATCGTCTCTGGGCCTGACCCTGACCCTGGCGAGAGTGGGGGGCAGGTGACTGCAGGCAGGCCGAGGTTCCAAGAGCTCAACAAAGTTGGGTCACCTGAGGACAAGGTAAAGTCCTGAGGGGCTGTGGTGCCAGGCAGGCAGGGGCTGTGTCTCTCCCCGCTCCCTCCAGGTCCCCTTATGGCACTGTGGACAGCCAGGGGCCAGTTCCCCAGGCAGCCCTGCCCCAGTTCCCATGCCAGGGCTGGGGGCTGGGGTCTGAGTCTTGCTGGGGCCTGGTGCATGGGGGGCGAGTGCGCAGGGCTTGTCTGTCTCTTCCGGGGGCAAGTGCTGGGGCTGTGCCCTCCTTCATGGGGGCACCAGGGCTGGAGGCTGGGAGCAGGGCAGGCCAGGGCAAAGCACTATCCAGAACTCCTTGGCAGGGTGGGGCGGGTGGGGCAGGAATGAGGAAGTGGGAGGGCTGGGGTTCCCCATCCCCAGGGCTGGAGTGAGGGCGGGTGTGTGATGCTGGTGCCGATAAGCGGCCGTACTGATGGGAAGACCGAGGCTGGCAGGGGACAGGTGGGCGCTGCTTCCTGCCCGGGATCTTCCCAGCCAGGGGCCAGACGGGCATGTATTTTCCCAGGGGCGGGGCCCAAGAGGATTGACAGGTCAGTCTGTCCCCTGCTTGACCCCCCCCACCCAGTGGCCATCAGTGTCTCAGGCAGGGTGCATGGGAGGGGAGAGAGGAGGCGTTGGTGTGGTCTGGTCCTGGTCAGGTTCTCCCTTAGGACCCCCTGGCACCCCCTTCCCCACCCCTCTGTCCCAGGCTCCTCGCTGAGCTGCCTGGCTGGAGCCAGAGGGTCCTGGGGCTGGGCTGTGGGGTTGGCAGCTGTGGGAGTTCCGTCCTGGCTCCGTCACTTCCCATCTGTGAGAACGCAGGCATGCTCCTTTATCTCACTGTGCCTCGTTTTTTCCAGCTGTGAAATGGGGGTGCTGTCTGCCTCCCAGGCTGGGGAGGGTGAAGTCAGAGTCAGCCATAGAGCCGGAGCCCTGGCCCCATGTTCCCAGAGGCCCTCCCAGGCCATGGGTTGCAAGGAAAAGCGGAGAAGGCCCTGGGCGCCCTGGGGTTGGGTTGGTGGGTGCTGAGGCTGGAGCAACACCTGAGTCGAGTGGAGGTCACTGGGAGGGGGAGGCCCCAAGGGAGGCTGGGAAGAGGTGCCGAAGGCTGAGTGGCTGGTGGCAGGGGGAGGGGCCTGGCTTAGACCCTGAGTTCCTCACCCGGAGACAGGAAGTCCGGGTTTTCCTGGCAGGAACTGTGTGCACATGTGCACTTGTATCTCCATGCAGGAGGCGGTGCGTGGGTCGTGTATGCGGGTTCTCGTGAGCCCAGCGGTGGCTGGGGCTGGGGGCTGCAGGCTGGGACTTCCCAGGCCAAGCCAGGCTGAGCTGGGGTGGCAGCTCCTAGAGGGTGCAGTCAGGGAGGCTGGGGACACAGGGGGGCCGAGGCCAGGGCACCCTGGGTGCCTCAGTCCCGGGGTCTGGCCACTGACCTTTCTGCCCCAGGGGATGGAGGCTGAGCCCATGCGACTTGGAAAAGAGCCTGGAGTGCTTCCTGGGGCATCTGTTGTCCAGGCCAAGCCTGCAGGGTGCTCTCAGAGAGCTACTTCGGTTCTCACTGGCAGGTTGTCTGGCTGGACAGCCTGAAGCCATCCTACCTGCCCCTCAAGCTCTCCCCAGGCCCTGCCTGCCGGCCCCTGGTCCCCAGCCTCTGCCTGCCACCTGTTCCCTGCTGCGTGGCTCAGGTCTCCTCCCTCTTCAGGGCCAGCTGGGCTTCCCCCAGTGCCACTGTGGCCTGGGGCTCCTGCATGTCCTGGGGGTCCCTCTGGCCTCTGTCCCTGAGCCTGGGGTCATTGAGGCAGAGTCTGCTCTGAGAATCTTCTGGGGCCCCACCCCAGGCCCAACTGGGAGGGCAGTGAGAAGACAAAGGGGAGGCCTGCACGCTCTGGTCTGCGGAGATGATCCACCATGTATGTGTGTGCGTGAACATATGTATGTATATGTGTGTATGTATGGGTATGTGTGTATGCATGTGTAAGTATGCATGTCTATGTGTATATGCATGTGTGCAAAGGTACATATGTGTATGTACATGTGTGTTTGCATATATGCATGCATGTGTATGTGCGTATGTGTGTGTATGTATGTGTGCGTGTGTGTATATGTATAGTGTGTGTATGTTCATGTGTATATGCATGTATGTGTGTGCATGTGTATATGTATGTGTATGCATGTATGTGTGTTATCTGCATGTGTGTGTATCTGCATGTGTATGTGTGTATGTGTGTGCACATGCATGCCTGCTGGCCCACAGACAGCGTGTCTGGGGTGAGCGGAGACTGGAGAGCCCCCCGAAGCTCAGGCTGGGGCCCGCAGCCTTCCATGGCCTCTCTCCCTCCTGGTGTCCGGGCCTGGCCCCTGCTTGAGTGTGTCATGTGGGAGACACACAAGGCTGAGCCACGCAGGCCTGCGTTCCATTCTCAGCTCTGGCCCTTCTAGTGGGGAACCGGCCCAGTCTTGTTTGCAATGTGGGAGGGAGTGTCCAGTAGGGAGCCAGTGAGCCTGTCCACAGCGGTCCTGGCAAGCGGCCATGCTGTGAGAGGCGGTTCGTGTGTCCCCTCCAGGCCTGCACAGACAGGCCTGTCCCCTCTTCCTTCCTAGCCTGGTGACCTTGGCCCCTTCCTTTCTGGGTTCAGTACTCAGCGGGCCCCTGCAGGAGGGCAGCACCCCAGCAGCTGGAAGGTAACTGCAGGACCCCTCACCACTGCCTGCGTTGGGAGAGGAGGCTGCAGTGCCCAAGGCTACCCCCGTCCCCAATCTCACTTCCTTCCTTTGCTGTCCCAAAGAAGCCCCAGGGCCGCTGTCAGCTCACGCAGCTCACAGTCCATCATGAGGCCTGCGGGGGAGTGGCCAGGAGTGGGCCCCACAGCACTGCCTGTCCCCGCCCTTCTGTGTGGACAGCTGGTCATTGGGCACCTGCTGGCCACTGTGCTGTGCCAAGGCTGCCACTGCAGAGGGTGGGTCCACAGCGCCCAGGTCATGGGATCAGATCTCGCTGGGAGCCACCCAAATCTTAGCCTGGCCTCCTGGGACCCTGTTCTTGTGAAACACTTGGAGGGAAGTGAAACTTGGACAAGTCACACCCATCCCTCGGTCCATCCTCTCCTGGGCCCTGGGGGCCTGGGCCTCTCCAGGGACACCCTCGCTTCGGTCTGCCTGTGTGCCTACCCATCTATTAGCAACCTTAAACGTGTTACATGCTTACTCATGTTTTGGATAGCAATGCTTTTACGTAGGTCAGAATTTAAAAGGTACGAAAAGGGTCTAAGGTAAAACGTCTCCTTCTTATTGCTAGTGCTCCTGTTCCCATTCTCAGAAATAACAGGTTCCTTGCACGACACTTGAGTTGGTAAAAAGTGATTCTTGCCCAAGGAATTTATATGAATAGTGACATTCTGGGCATTGGTGAAGAACCTGTTTTTGCTGGAGGTCGTTGGGAGGATAGGGCAGTCGTTCTTTTTTTTTTTTTTCAGATGGAGTCTCGCTCTGTCGCCCAGACCTCAGTGCTCATTACAACTTCCACCTCCAGGGTTCAAGTGATTCTCCTGCCTTAGCCTCCCCAAGCAAGTAGCTGGGATTACAGGCACCTGTTACCATGCCCGGCTAAGTTTTTGTATTTTTAGTAGAGATGGGGTTTCACCCTGTTGGTCAGGCTTGTCTCGAACTCCTGACCTTGAGCGATTCTCTTGCCTCAGCCTCCCAAAGTGCTGGGATTACAGGCGTGAGCCACTTCGCCTGGCCTGGGCAGTCATTCTTGATCCCTGTAAACATCAAATGAGGAACCCAATGCTCTTAGATGGATAGAATCCGCAAATAACAGACTTTTAGGATCTTGGGAAAGACAGATGTCATTGTCACCGGTCGAGGGTCATGATTGCAAGTTGTCTAGGTTCTTGGCGTTTTGAACAAAGAATTGGACAAAACACCCACCAAAGCAAAGAAAGAATGAAGCAACAAAGGACCTCAAGCAGGGACTGACTGAAAATGAAAGTACACTCCACAGTGTGCCATAGTGTGGGAGCAGCAGCTCAAGAGCCGGGCTCAGAATCCTCTCGGGTCCAAATACTCCCTACAGGTTCCCATTGGCCACTTCATGCTCACCTCATGTGGTGGCCTGCAATCAGCCTGACTGGTTGCAGAAAGCAGCCAACCAGAGGCTGGAGTAAAGTTACGAAGGTCACGCTCCCGTGCAAACATCTGATTGGTTGTAAAAAGCAACCATTCAGAGGCTTGGATGAGGCCAAGCGTGGATCCCAGCACTTTGGGAGGCCCAGGTGGGTGGATCACCTGAAGTCAGGAGTTCAAGACCAGCCTGGCCAAAATGGTGAAACCATGCCTCTACTAAAATTACAAAAAAATTTAGCTGGGCATAGTGGCACACACCTGTAGTCCCAGAGCTACTTAGGAGGCTGAGGCAGGAGAATTGCTTGAACCCGGGAGGCAGAGGTTGCAGTGAACCGAGATTATGCATTTGCACTCCAGCCTGAGACTCCGTCTCAAAAAAAAAAAAAAAAAAAAGGTTAGGGTGAAGTTACAGTAACACTTCTATGCAAAGGAAGACTCGGCTGGAATCAGTCTGATTGGTTGTGGACAGCAACCATTCACAGGCTGGAGTGAAGTTACAGAGGACCGGCAATCACAGTCCGATTTGTTTCGGACAGCCAATTTCCCATCTGTCATGCAGAAAAGTTCGGGGAGGCTGGGCGTGGTAGTTCATGCCTGTAATCCCAGCACTCTGGAAGGCTGAGGTGGGCGGATCACCTGAGGCCCGGAATTTCAGACCAGTCTGGCCAACATGGTGAAACCCATCTCTACTAAAAATAAGAAAATTAGCTGGGCATGGTGGCAGGCACCTGTAGTCCCAGCTACTCAGGAGGCTGAGGCGGGAGAATCACTTGAACCCAGGAGGCGGAGGTTGCAGTGAGGCGAGATCACGTCATTGCACTCCAGCTTGGGTGACAGAGAGAGACTGTCTCAAAAAAAAAAAGGAATGGAAAAGGTGAGGGCTTTGCAAAGGGAGTAGTCTCTGGTCCTGTGGTTACTTAGGTGTGGAAAGTTAGGGTTTTCCTTTCAATATAGGTCTAGGAAGTCGGTGTGAAACAGCCTTGGGTTCCCTGCCTCCAGACCCTATTCTCCTGCCTCATGATGAGAAGTCGTGCCGTTTATGGGGTACCCATTGTGTGCTGGGCTCTGTGTGGTGGTGTATGGTGCTCCTGCTTCCCCTGGACTGAGGGCTGGCATTTCAAATCAGCCTCTGGACTCAGACACCGATGAACTGGGGTCCCAGCTCTGCACCTTCCTAGCTGTGTGACGTTGTGTGAGTTACTCCACCTCTCTGGGTTCCGTCTCCCTGTGTAAACTTGGGAGCATTACACAAGAAAATGCAAGAGTCGGCTGGAGGAGGGCCTGGCTGCTGGGAGCATCCTCCTGCCTGTGGCATTCATTGTCATTTACCTGCACTACCTCCTTTAAGCCATCCCTGCCAACCCTCTGAGCATGCCAGCGCCATCTCCAGGAGGTCCCCAGGAAATGGCACTGTTCCAAGCAACGTGTGGAAAGACACAGCTGCCAGCGATGGAGTGCCAGGGCCCAGGTGGTCTCCACGCCCGAGCCCACACAGGGATGCCCTCCTTCCCCAAAGTCTGGAGGTCAGAGCTCCTGGCTGGCTGGCAAGGAGGAGGCTCTCAGCACCTGGGCTGGACACCTGGGCTGGAGGTAGTAGCAGGCCCTGCGGTGATTTCGAGCAGCCTCTGTTACAGTAGACAGACCCGAGCAGGGCAGGAGAGCGCCTAGGAATGTCATGCGACCATCAGGTGGTGATGGTGAGGCAGCTGTTACACTGTCTTTCTAAAATAGTAATTGGTCGCAGCCAGCACCAGGGAAAGGCAGTCTCCCAACGTAGGTGTTTCTCCTTCACAGAAGCACCTCAACCTAGTGATCAGCAACTTCCCGATAAGATCTCAGGAGTCCGGGGAGTGGGCTCAAGCGTGCGCACTAAGAGGCAAAATGGCAGAGCTTAACTGGTTTATGACCTTCCTGGAGAAATACTCCCAAGTGAGAGACGAGTGCCTCAGATAAGCACGTGCACCGCGTCAGTAACCACACTGCGCAGGGGTGCCTACTCCATGTAGGAGGTTGGGGAGGGATAACATGGGGAGAAACGCCAGATATAGGTGACAGGGGTATGGAAACAGCAAGTGCTGGCAGGCCACAGCGCACGCGGACAGCCCAGCCCAAGGGAAGAATCGAGAGAAGGAACACAGTCCCCCCGGAAGTGAAAGCAGGTCAGCGTATAAAACCCCAAGTCAAAGGTCAAACCACACACTGGAATCCCTCTAGTCACCCCATTTCCTTCCTTTCATTCCTGCCCTAAAAGTTTTTTGTTGTTGCTATTGTTTTTTGAGATAGGGTCTTGTGCCGTATCCCAGGCTGGAGTGCAGTTGCACGATCTGGGCTCACTGCAACCTCCTCCACCTCCCGGGTTCAAGTGATCCTCTCAC
The DNA here is from genome assembly GCA_963574635.1 of Cheracebus regulus. Lineage (NCBI taxonomy): Eukaryota > Metazoa > Chordata > Mammalia > Primates > Pitheciidae > Cheracebus > Cheracebus regulus. Next base: position 39,096 of record CAUYQU010061436.1, on the reverse strand, counting down.
CTCAGCCCCCCGAGTAGCTGGGACCACAAGTGCCCGCCATCAAGCTCAGCTAATTTTTGTGTCATTATAATTTTTTAATTTATTTTTTGAGATGGAGTTTCACTGTTACCCAGGCTGGAGTGCAGTGTTTCTGATCTCAGCTCACTGCAACCTCTGCCTCCCGGGTTCAAGCGATTCTCCTGCCTCGGCCTCCTGGGTAGCTGGGATTACAGGTGCTCACCACCATGCCTGGCTAATTTTCGTATTTTTAGTAGAGATGGGGTTTCACCATATTGTCAGGCTAGTCTCGAACTTCTGACCTCGTGCTTCGCCCACTTCAGCCTCCCAAAGTGCTGGGATTACAGGTGTGAGCACCACGCCCGACCTATTATTATTATTATTTGGTAGAGGTGGGGTTTTGCCATGTTGCCCAGGCTCTTTCTCTAAAACTTTTAAATAAACTTTCCCTCCTGCTTTGGAACTTGCTGCGGTCTCTCTTTGCCTTAGACCTCTTGGTTGAATTCTTTTTCCTGAGGAGGCAAGAACTGAGGTTGCTGCAGACACATATGGATATGCTGCTGCTCACATACTTCGTTCTTGTGACTTGAGTACAGTCCCTCTGGTAACACCTCCCCTTCCCTCCCCTCCCCTCCCCTCCCCTCTCCTCTTCTCCCCTCTCAAACCACACACTGCCCCATGAAGCCTTGCTGGGCTTCCCAGGAGAGCTCCTGCCACGTGGCTGGCCTCTGTCATTGAGAGAGCCCTGCGTGGACTGTGGCCCTGCTGCTGTTTCCCTGGAAATCATGCCGGCTCTGGGAAGCGCCCGTGTTCTGCTCCCAGGAAGAAGGAACGGAGCTAAACGCGGGCATTTGATGTGACTACCGGAGAGCTGCGTTGAGACTGGGTTTCAGGAGCGCCGAGCTTTGGGAAGGCACTGGGGTTGGCTTGTGCTGCTCCACAGGCCTGCTTTCTCTCCCGTGGCCCTTCTCAGGAGGACAGGGGGCCAGGCCGTGGGATAGTTGCAGAAGCCAAACCTACCTACCTCATGGGGCCTCGGTTTCTCCAGCTGCCCAATACGAGAGGGAGACCTTGGCCTGACATCCTCCTAGGAGGAAGGGAAGAGGCTGTCAACAAGTCAACAGCGTCCGTGGGGCTGCGGCGGGTGGGGCACCGCCTGTCTGGTCTGCTGAGGATCCTCATGCTCCCTCCTTTGCAGGAGGGGATGCAGTGTGGTTCCCTAGTCCCGACGGAGGTCAGCAGGCTGCAGCCAGGGTCTCATGCAGCTGCAGGCGAGGCCGAGCGAGTCACTGCTTCTCCTGGGGAAGGCTGGGTGGCAGCAGGGACCCCAGCCTTAAGGCCTTGACCTCTGTGACCGCTTCTCTGAGACTCAGTTTCCTTATCTGTCAGCATGGGACATGATGGCCCCACCCCATGCAGTGAGTGAGGGCATCCCAGGGGGAACAAGAGGCCCCGAGAAGAGACCCAGGTCTGGTGACAGGCTGAGAAGTGAAAGGGAGAAGCGGGGTGAATGTGGGGTCCCAGGAGCCAGGCCGGGCCATGGGAAGTGCAAGTCATTGTGCAGGGGGAAGTGCCAGACACTGGCGGGGGGGGGCTGGGGGACCCCCTGAAGTCAACCCTGCTCTTGTGACCAAGGCTAGCAGCTGCAGCCATGCCCCTGGCCAGGCCTGCTGCTGTGGCCAGGCCAAACACCCATGGGCCCTGTGCCCCTCGTGATCCCCCCACAGCCTCCGCCTTGCCCAGGTGACTCTCCTCCTGCCTTCAACTGCTCCTCCGCCAGAGAGCTTCCCTCTCAGTACCCTGTACCCGGAGGGCCAGTGATGCCGTTCCCGCTGTTACTCTCTGGCCCGTGCTGAATCGGCCTCCTCTGCAGCCCTCCAGGGAGCAGGTGGAGGTTTAATTAATGGACTAAACAATGTAATGAAAAAGATTGGGAAATATTTTTTTCAAGATGAAAAGGGAGTGGAGGATAGTACCTCCCATTTCTGCTTCTAAACTCCTTGGTCTGGAAGTCCTTTCTTAGTGTCCGACTTAAATACATCAAGCTGAATGTTGGCTGCTGAGCAACGTTGGAGGAGAAGCAGGATAACGCCGTGCTTAGTGAGGGCTCCCCGCTTCACCACTGGCTGGCGCATGACTAGACCTCTCTGCGCCTCGGTTTCCTCATCTGCAAAAAGGGGATAGTTAGTACCCACGTCATTAGGTTGTTTCATGAAATCAACGAATGTATACAAAACACTTAGAACAGCGCCTGGCACTGGTGGAGATCAACAGACGTCAGCTGTCTACCCAAAAGAACTGAAAGCAGAACGTGAACAGATATTTGCATACCCGTGTTATTTTGTTTCTTGGTTTTCGTTTTGAGACAGGGTCTTATTCTGTTGCCCAGGCTGGAATGCGGCAGTGCAATCATTGCTCACTGGAGCCTCAACCTGCCGGGCTCAGGTGGTTCTCCCATGCCAGCTTCCCAAGTAGCTGGGACTACAGGTGTGTGCCACCACACTCGGCTAATTTTTTGTATTTTTGGTGGAGACAGGGTCTCACTATGTTGCCTAGGTTGGTCTCGAACTCCAGAGCTCAAGCAATCCACCCAACTTGGCCTCCCAAAGTGCTGGGATTACAGGCATGAGCCACCACACCCGGTCCACACCCATGTTTATCGCAGCAGTGTACCTAGCAGCCAAGAGGTAGCAGCAACCCCAGTGTGCACAGAGAGATGAACAGATGCTCACGGTGTAGTCCATCCACACAATGGAATACGGTTCTGCCTTCCAAAGGAAGGGAATTTCGACCCCTGCTCCAACATGAATGAACCCTGAAGACATTATGCTGAGTGAAAGAAACCAGACACAAAAGGACAAATGCTGCATGACTCTATTTATTTGCAGTACCTAGAATAGTCAAGACCACAGAGACAAAAGGTAGAATGGTGGCTGCCAGGCCCCAGGGGTAGAGGGAAAGGGGAGTTAGTGGATAATGGGCAGAGTTTCCGTTTTGCCAGGTGAAGAGTTCTTCGGGTGGAGGGTGGCGATGGTTGCACACCCTGTGAATATACTTAATGCCACTGAACTGTGCACTTAAAAGATTATAAATTTTATATGTATTTTTATACATATAAAATTATATGTATTGCACCATAATAATTAAAAAAAAAGAAAGTCAGCTGTCATTGCTCTGACAGAGGGAAGGGAGGGGACATCCCATGTGTCCTGGCCTCTGAAGCCCTGGCTTGCGTGCGAGGAGCTGACCGTGGCTCCTGGCCAGGTGCTGGCACACTCGCCTTCTAGGCTGAATGGGGAGGTCATTGCCAGTCTGCCCCTGTCTGCTGCCCTCTCTGCCAGGCAGAGCCCACTTGCTCGTTGCCCTGGCCTCTGCCCTGAGGAGCTGGGGAATGGGATAGCCGCGGGCCGCTGGTCACGAACATTCCCACCCAGCATGTGATGCTGGCTTCCTGCTGGGGTGGAGCCCTGGGCTGCCTCTGGCTTCTCTGCAAGTGCCTGGCCTCTTGGGAACTGTTTTCTGCATCTTTGAGAAGAGGGTACAGACTGCTCCTGCCCTGTGGGTGTCACTGGCTGTCATCCCTTGGCCCTCCATGCCGCCCCATTTTCAGAAGACTTCACATATGTGACCATTGACCCTCATGCCTGAGCTTCCAGAGGGGAAGGGACGGGTGCAGACGCAAGCCCAGGGCCGGAGTCTCATTTCGCAATCCCCGGCCGGTGCTCTTGGGGGGGCTGCTGTCAGCAGCGGGGGACTAGGTTGGCAGCCCCGCTCCAGCCCTGCAAAGCCCATGCAGACCAGGGGCTGCCTCCCGGGAACAGAGGGGTCCAAGGCCTGACAGCAGCCTCCTGGCAGATGCACAGTTCCCCAGCAATTTCCAGGGCTGCTTGGGGCTGGGAGGGGAGGTGGCGGGGTGGGTGGGGGAACAGAGTCTGGCAGGAGAGTCTTGTGGGGATTGCACAATGAGGCCACAGCAGCCAGCCGCGAAGGCAGCCACCGGCCAGGGCCCCTCAGCCCGTGTCCTCATCGCCCCTGCGTGGATGAACTCCATCTGTGCACTGCCGATGGAAGGACCCTCCCAGCCTCGGGACACCGTGGCTCTGCGGACTCCTCTGAAGTGTCATCCCTGGAGCCCTAGGGAGAGAGGGGGTGGGGTTGGCAGCCTTAGGGCCCCATCCTGGCCGCCTCCTGCATCCGCTCCCCCACAGGTCCCCCAGAGACAGGATGGATGACAATCCGAGTGCAAACCTGGCGCTTGGCCACCACTCTCGAAGAGGAAGTTCTGGGTTCCCAGGGCACCCTGAACCCACAGCCGCCACCACTCGGCTGCCCCCTTGGTCCTGGAAGACCTGTTCCCAGGCTGGAGAGGGGATGGCGGCCTGAGCAGGGGGCAGGGAAAGGGACCAACCAAAAGAGGGGAGGAGCAGAGGCCCCAGAGCGGCGGGAGGGGGCGGTGCCCCGCGGGAAATCCCTAAATGACAGGGGCCTTTCCAGAGGGCAGGAATTCCTAGCGCGTGAAATAAGGAAGGAAGTGAATCTCCTCTGGGTTCCCTTCTCAGCCCCCTCCTATCCTCCCCACATGCCCCACCCCCGCGTCCCCCAAGACAGACCCCGAGAGACAGGGTTTGGATGGGGAAACTGAGGCCCGGAAACGGAGGCCTGCGCTGAGTGGCAAAGCCGGCTTGACGATCAGGACGAGCCCTGGAGTCTGGCCCTTGGGCCGCTCCTCTGGTGGGAGTCCCACAGGCCTGGCTGGGAAGCCCACTCTGCTACTCCATGCGGTGTGACCCGGGCCAGCCGCGTCGCCTCTTCGCATTTACGCATTTCAAGCAAGGCTAGACGGCGAGCGGGGCGCCAGCGCCCTGGCCAGCCGTGCAGCACCCCCGAGGGCGCCTCCTCAGAGGGGCGTCTGCGGGAGTCGGGGTGGGACCGGGCGCTCCCGCAGCTGGCGCGGAGCCAGTCTGTGACGCGGGAACGCGGCCAAGCGCTCCCCTTCCAGGCGGCCTATCAGAAGCAGTCGTGGGACAATGGCCCCGCGCCCGCCAGCCCGGTCCCTCCCGTGGCGTCCCCCGCGCCCCATGTAGCATGCGACTCGCGGTCGGAGCCCCCCCGCCCGGTTGCTGGGAGGAAGTGACCGCGCCCCGCATCCCCCGCTGGGCAGGCCGGGCGCGCCCGGCCCCCGGGACGCAGGGACACAGCCGGGCGGCCCAGGGCCTGGGCCTCTGCCCGCGGGTTTTCCGCGGTTGCAGGGGCGGGGCGGGCGGGGCGGGGCCGAACTGGGACTATTTCAGACTGCGCAGAACTGGGGCCAGGACAGCGGCAGCCCGGCCAGGACGTGGTAAGCGACCTCTGCCTCCACGCGCCCATCCCCGCAGCTCCGCGCGGCTCCTCGCCCGCCCCGACCCCTAGGCTCCCCAGGATCCTGTCGCGGCGGCGGGGACAGGAGGGAGCGGGACGCTCCCAGGGCCCCTGGTCTCGGGCAGCCCCATTGCCAGGGAAACTGAGGCCCTGGCGCCAAGCGTCCCCTTGTCCGGGCACAGAGGGGTCGGGGGTGGGCGCTGGCGGCGGAGGGCTGGGTCCTGCCAGAGACAGGGAGGGCGGGGCTGGGGAAGGCACAGGGGTCTCCCCCTCCGTTAGCAGCAGCGAGGGCCAGGCCCAGCGTGGCTCCCCGGCCACGCGACACAGGCCAAGCCACTTCCTCACCTGTACCCGGGGACCCTCATCGGGGGATAGGTGCGCCTTCCACATCCCGCCCAGGACTGAAGGAACCGGGCCCAGGGAGGTCCCGGGAGGTGCGTTGACTTCAGCCCGGACAGGGAAGGCGAGCCAGGCCCGTGGGCCCGAGGAGAAGCTGGGCAGTGGGCGGCTCGGGGCGCTGTTGAGCCACTGGCTGTGTCCACACTGCGAGCCTCCGAGCAGGCCCCTTCTGGCCTCCGTGGGCCCAACCAGCGGCGAAGCTCAAAGGAACGCCCCTCCGCCCCTTCTTCCGTCCCGGCTGCACCCCCTCGCTCCCGGCTGCAGGACAGACTCAGGGCGCAAAAGACGCCCCCGCGGCCGTGCGGTGCGATTTGGCCACATCCCTTCGGCAGCACTGTGATGGGGGTCCTCGCCCCCATTTCAAAGATGGGGAAACTGAGGCTTGCGAAGGAAGGAGGTGTGCAGTCCACGCACTAGTGAGAGGTGTGCTGAGCCCTCACCTCGATCGTTTCTCTTTCCATGGCACCCGCTGCCTCTGAGAGCGCAGACGTGGGATGAGGCCCGCAGGACCTTGAGTTGCACTGGGGTTTGTGTCGCAGACGGGAGAAGGCGGCCATGCCGAGGGGGTCCTGTAGGAGCTGGGCCTGGGGTCGGATAGAGCCGAGCACATGTGGGGACTGAGGAGCTGCGTCCTACTGGGAGGGGTGGGACGGGGAAGGCTGAGGTGAGGCTGGCAGGGAGCATCGGTGGTAAGGGCTGCCCTCTCCCACCCCAGGAGGACAGCAGAGGTGGGGCCTGGGCACCCAGGGTGGGGCCGAGCTGCCCTTCCAGACAGACCAGCTCCTGTGGGTGCTTGGCATGCACCTGAGAGGGGCTGGGAGGCAAAGCTGGGGCACTGGGTGGCGGGCAGAGATGCCCTGTGGCCTTGCCCCGGAGACTCCCCAGAGCACGCCCCTGTTGGTCCTGGAGTGGAACGCTCAACCCAAATGACACCCAGGAGGCCAGTGCCATCCAGGAGTGTGTGACTCTGCCCCTGGCACCTGGTGAGCATGGGAGAGGCTGGGGGTGGGAGGAGCCCAGGTTTCCCATCCCTCAGGTGGCTCTGGCCAAGCCCCTCCGGGATGGGGACAGGGTATCGGGGCTTGTGGAGACAGCATGGCCAATCTGAGCCCCCATGCCTGCTGTGCTCGGGGCAGACACCTCCTGCTTAGCCTCAGTTTCTCCTCTGCATGGTGGGTCATCCTGCCTGCCTTGTGGGGCTGTTTCAGGGGTCACTTGAAGTTAACATGATACATGAGACAAGGCTGCATGTATTTAGTCTTGGGGTGGGGCAGCCATGGCATCATGGTCACAGGTCACCCCAGTTCTCGGGGAGGCCCAGCCCCTGACTGCTTCCCCCTTTCAGGTCAGCCGTGCTCGCCTCCAGGGGTCCTGCCTTGCTGTGACAATGGCCAGGTGCTAGGTGGGGACTTGGGGGAGGCTCGGATCTTGCCTCTCTGGATGTAGCTTGCAGGGTTGTGGGGGATGTGGAGGCGGGGGGAGAGCAGGGCTCTGGGACCAGGTGACCAAGCCCAAGCTGTTGACCATAGGCACAGTTTAAGCCAAAATAACAGCCTTCCAGGACAGAGGAAGAGATGGGATGGGCACCCAGAAAGGCTGCAGAAGCCGGAAGCTTTTGTGATGATGCTGTCATCACATTTGAGATGGGGGGGGCGGGGGGTGGGAGCCAGGAAGCCTGGGTTGTGGACCTGAGTTGCTGCGTGACCTCAGGCAGCCCTGTGATTCGCTGAGCCTCTTGCCCCCAGTGGTGTGTGAAAGGCTCTCTGAGGTCCCAACCCTGTGGTTTCTGTAGACCCCGGTCAGGCTCTGCCCCTTCGTGGCCCAGCTGGAGCCGCTGTGTTTCTGTGACTCCATGGCTGGATCAGAACTGGGCAAGATGGCAGAGGAGCTGGGGCTGGAGAGGGGGCGGGATTCCAGCCTCAGGCCAGCTTCTGGTGTTCTAGACGCTGGCCTTTCTGGACCTCTGTTCCTGCTGTGCCCAGAGGGACAGAGCCCATGTTGTTCCTCTTCCCTAGGGTCCTGTGGGATCAGGGAAGTGTTCACTCCTGCAGCCCCTGCTCCCTGCCCAGAGGGTGGGCTGTCAGGGAAGGATTTGCCCAAAATGAAGGGAAGGCCTCCTTCTGTCGGGGTTTCTGGGGCTGTGAGGTACTGGAAGGGCAGCTGTGGGTGGGGAGGCGCTTGTGGCCAGGGAGGGAGCAAGGTTGTGGGGCTGATCTGGGCCAGGAGATGGCCAGCGCCCTGGTGCTCCTATGGGTGAAAACAGATACAGCGCAGTCAGTGCAGCCACCACAGCTCTGGGCTCCAGCCTGGGAGCCGGGGCCGGGCCATGGTGACCACCGATGCCTTCTCCCCGCTCCCGCAGCAGCCTGCAGGCCTGAGCCAGGGGGATACTGAAGATGATGACGTGCTTCCAAGGCCTCTCGGGCCATCAGTCTGTGCCAGTCACCCTCGACTACCCCAGAAGCCCCCAAAAGTTGCCATCCACATCAGAGGTGGAGTCAGAGACCTCCATGTCGGAAGCCTCCTCTGAGGACCTGGTGCCACCCCTGGAGGCTGGGCCAGCCCTATCTAGGGAGGAGGAAAAGGCGGCGAAGAGGAAGGAGAAGAAGAAGTCCAAAGGCCTGGCCAGTGTATTCAGTGTCTTCACCAAAGGGAAGAAGAAGAAGGGTGTGCCCAGCTCAGCGGAGCCCGAGGGCGCGGCGGGGTCCAGGCAGGGGCTGGATGGCCCACTGCCCACAGGTGCGCTGGGACCCGGGTGGGGCTGGGTCCGGGGTTAGAGCCAGTCCGGCACTGGACGGGTGGGGCTCATCCACGTGAGCTGACATGTGGGGCTGGCAGGCGCGTCTGTCTCCCTGCTTTCACCTGTGCCCCCGTCTGGGAGGCTGGGAGGGGGGAGACCAGGCCTTCAGCTCAGTCCGGGACACCGACGCCACCCTTTGGGGTGTCGGCCGCCGGCCCTGCGCGCGACTAGGGGAGGACGGTCCCGCAGGGCGCAGGCCGGCGGGCTGGGGCGGGGGCTGACGCGGCTCTCCCGGCGCAGTGGAGGAGCTGAAGGCGGCGCTGGAGCGCGGGCGGCTGGAGGTGGCGCCGCCGCTGTTGGCGCTGGAGCGGGAGCTGGCGGCGGCGGCGGCCGCGGGCGGCGCGAGCGCGGAGGAGCTGGTGCGGCGCCAGAGCAAGGTGGAGGCGCTGTACGAGCTGCTGCGCGACCAAGTGCTGGGCGTCCTGCGGCGGCCGCTGGAGGCGGCGCCCGAGCGGCTGCGCCAGGCGCTGGCCGTGGTGGCCGAGCAGGAACGCGAGGATCGGCAGGCGGCGGCGGCCGGGCCGGGGACCTCGGCGCTGGCGACCACGCGCCCGCGGCGCTGGCTGCAGCTGTGGCGGCGCGGCGTGGAGGAGGCGGCCGAGGAGCGCATGGGCGGGCGGCCGGCCGAGGGCGCCGAGGTCCCCGAGAGCGTCTTTCTGCACATGGGCCGCACCATGAAGGAGGACCTAGAGGCCGTGGTGGAGCGGCTAAAGCCGCTGTTCCCCGCGGAGTTCGGCGTCGTGGCGGCCTACGCCGAGAGCTACCACCAGCACTTCGCGGCCCACGTGGCCGCCACCGCGCAGTTCGAGCTGTGCGAGCGGGACACCTACATGCTGCTGGTCTGGGTGCAGAACCTCTACCCCAAGTGAGTGGGCGGGGCTCGCCCGGGCGGGCCCGGGAGGGTGTCCTCTGCAGGAGGCGTGTGAGCTGTGCCCTGCCAGATTTTAATGAGGCGGTGCTTGCAGAGTTTTGGGTCCGACAGTGCGGGGGTGGCACCTGGACTCCCTGGGGCAGAGCCTGGACGGGCAGAGACTGGGCTTGGGCACAGGGATAAGGCTGGGGCTGGGTCCGCTTTGCTCTTGGAATCCTTAATTTTCTGGGCCTCAGTCACATTCTGCTGTTGGGAAAACCGAGGCACAGAAAATGGTAGGGATTTCATTCATTCAGGAGTGCCCAGTCTGAAGAGGGCACAAAGCGATCAATAACCATGCAGAGCTGGAAGGGCTGTGGCAGCGGAGGCCAGGCCCTGGGAGCCCAGAGCAGGGACCCAGAGCAGGGCTGGAGAAGTCAGGGAAGCCAGCCTGGAGGAAGTGGAAGCCAGAGGTTCTTCTCTGAGCCAGGGAATCAGGCGGGGAGGCTGGAGGAGGGGTGATAGGGCAGGCAGGGAAGAAGGTGAGAGGAAGATCGGTGTTCCTGAGCATGTCCTCTTCCAGGGCACTCGAGCTGAGCAGAGCTTGTCAATGTTTGGATTTACTGGGTGGGCTATGTGGGCACCCCCAGGCAGGAGAGTCCACTTTGGGGGGGGCTAGGGACAGGTGTCTTGTTGGAAAGACCCCCATTGTGTGGGGTTACTGTGTGAGCCCCCAGCAGAGCTGGAGCCCTCGGGTGGGAGCCTGGCCGTGCAGCTGGTGCCCCCTGGGTGCAGCCTCAGGCATCCCCTGACTCCATGGTCCCTGGGCGTGCCCATCATTCACATGGTCTGCATGGAGAGAGGTTTGTACTGCTGTGTGGATAGGCCCAGGGTGGGGGAGTCCAGGGGCTGTTACTGTGGGGCTAGGCCACTGCTGGCCCCAGAGCCTAGTGTGAAGTCTTAGGAAGGAAGCCGGAGGTGTAGACAGTGTGGGCAGTGTCTGCCGTCTCGGGGGCCTTTGGGTGGCCTATGGGCTCAGTTGGTGTTGAAGGGTCAGCCTCTGGCAGAAGGACAGAGAAAGGGTCCAGTGGGGAGGGTGGGAGGGGGTGAACAGGGCATAGGGGAACTGGCACAGGGCAGGGGCCATGGAAGAGACAGCCTAGCCCAGAGCCAGTGCCCGATTGCTCGTCCTGACACACCAGGAAGTGCTGGGCACCTGTGCCCCTTCCTGCCAGTCTTCCTGTCACAGCGACCTCGGGGTCTGTTGGCCTGGGGTTAGCAAAACAGGCAACCAAAGCCAAGCTGGGCACGGAGTCCTGGCGAGAGGGTGTCCAGGGGGCATCACTGAAGTCTCCGTGCCAGCGATGTGGGGAACGGAGGGACGCAGCTGCGTCTGGATTTGATTAGGGGCGGAGAGGAGGTCATTGTAAGCCTCTAGCAGACAAAGATCTCTTAGGAAGTGCCAGGGCTGGGCAGTCCCCTGGGACCTCTGGGACCCTGCAGAGGCGCCGGGCGTGTGAGCTGAGATGCCTCTGTGGAGCAGTTTGGCACAGCCCTTCCTGCCCAGGATGGCCCACCCCTGGGGTTGGGAGGTGGCTGAGGCTGGCGCGCAGTGGGCTGGCAGCTGGCTGGATCCCAGGGCTGCTGTGACTAGGAGCAGTGTTTTATCTGGGTGACAGGTAGCCTCGGAGCAGGAAGATCAGGTCTTAAAGGTGGCTCTGGCTACTGGGTGGAGAAGGACCTGTTGGAGGTGAGAGAAGGGGCAGAGGCCAGGAGGAGGCTTGTGCAGTGAGCCAGCACTGCCGGGGTGCCCGGGAGGTTTGAGACTACTCTGACTTGCGTGGGTGGGGGGGTATTTTGGAGCAGGACCTAAGGAGCAGGGTGAGAGTCAGAGGAGGCATGATGACTTCAGGGTTTCTGTTCCGAACCAAACTAAGTAAACAGAAGACCCATCGTCTGGGATGGGAACCAGGGTTGGGTGCAGGAGGGTGTGCTGGGCCGAGTCTGGGCCTGCCGGAGACCAAGGCTGAGGGCCTGGGCTCTTGCTTGGGTGGTGCTGAGTGGGTATAGCTGTCCTCATGCCAGCCTCCCCTGCCTGCAGTGACATCCTCAACAGCCCCAAGCTGGCGGGTGAGCTGCAGGGTGTGGGGCTCGGGAGCCTCCTGCCCCCCAAGCAGATCCAGCTGCTGGAGGCTACATTCCTGTCCAACGAGGCGGTGAGTCTGCACTTGGGCCAGGGAGGAGCAGGGAGGTGCCAGAGGAGAGGCTCAGAGACAGACAGATCACCAGCAGGGGCTTCCAGGTGAGCACGGTGAGGGGTCAGCGCCCCCATGACCTGCCCTCACTCCGCAGGCCAATGTGAAGGAGTTGATGACCCGAGCCTTGGAGCTAGAGGCGCAGCGCTGGGCTCAGGACATGCCTCCCCAGAGGCTGGACGGCCACTGCCACAGCGAGCTGGCCATCGACATCATCCAGGTACGGGGCTCTGCCCCGGGGCAGGTGCACAAGGCGCCGCAGGCACATTCCCTCCTGTGTGCCGACCACGCCCACCTCCAGCACCTGCTCCGTTCCAGCCTGTTTCCTCCCTGTACCCTGTCCCTTGTCCAAGCGAGCCCTTGCTCAGCTCACCCACCACCACCCCGCAGATCATCTCCCAGGCCCAGGCCAAAGCCGAGAGCATCACGCTGGACTTGGGCTCGCAGATAAAGCAGGTGCTGCTCATGGAGCTGCTTGCGTTTCTGAGGAGGTGGGTGTGTGCCCAGGACGGGGTCCCCGTAGCCACCTCTCTCAGACCCACGGCCCCTCCCTAAGCGCCTCAGTGGGGAGCCAAGCTGGCTCCCTACCCCCACCGATATCCCTGTCATTCTGAGCCAGGAGTCATTTCCCACCCAGCCAGGCACTGAGACCTCAGGTGGTCTGACCTCCACCAGGATTCGATGTGGGAACCTCGTGTACCCACCCTGCAGCAAAGCTCCCATCAGAGCATCCTCCAGCTTCAAAGATGCCCCATGAGGAACTGAGACCCCGGCACCCCTTCACACAGCACCCCCAGTCTATACCGATTGAATTCTCTCTGCTCTCTCTCTCCCCACCTCTGAGGGCTTCTCCAGCCAACCACACTCTCACTGCTACCTGGGCTCCCAACTCTAGAGGGGGCCTGGGAGCAGAGCTGGGGGCGCAGAACCGGGCTGGTACCCTCTTCCGGAGCCTGGCCTCAGCTTCTGAAGCCAGTTCTGTGATGCTCAGCGGCTAGCGGCCCCTCTCCGGGTGATGCCAAGCCAAACAGAAGAGCGCCCTGTGAACCCCGGGAGCTGGCAGGGAGGCTGGGAGGCTGCTGCTGCCATCCCGGGGTCTGTGCTGGTCCTGAATGTACCCCTTCTGACTTCGCCAGCTACCAGCACGACTTTAATGAGTTTCTGGAGAGAGGCAAAAAGCTGAGAAGTTACAGGGCCAATGTCATTGCCAATATCAACAACTGCCTGTCCTTCCGGTGAGAGTGTTGGGAGGGGCTTGCGGGAGCGGGAGTCACTTGGCGGGCAGGAGAGGATAACTGGGAGGTGGAGGAGGAGAAGTGGAATTCAAACCAGCAGCATGTGAGAGGAAGCCGCCAGGGCCCAGCAGCAGCCACAGCAGCAAACATTTCCCCAGAGCTGGCTGGGGTGAGCACACAGGCAGATGTTTCACCCATTATTTTATCCTTAAAGCAACCCTGTGACGTAGGAACAGTGATCTGTCTATTAGGCAGATGGGCGAACCACTGGAGGAGGCTGACTTGCCGTCAGTGACAAGGGATGCAGTGGAGGGGTGTCTTGAGGGTGTGGAGAACATGGATGGGAGGACTTGATCCCCAGGGAATGGGGAGCCACTGAGGGTTCTAGAGTGGAGGGGGACGCTGCCTGGCTCTCTGGGTATGGGGCTATAGGCTGGTGTGACCTCTCCGCCTCCACCTTCCAGGACGTCCATGGAGCAGAAGTGGCAGGTACCGCAGGACACCCTGAACCTCCTGCTGGGCCCCCTGGGTGAGCTCAAGAGCCAGGGCTTTGCAGCCCTGCTCCAGAGCCTGTGTGAGGACCTGAAGGTAGACGGAGCCCCTTTCCCTCAGGAGCATCTGGAGCTTGGTGTTGGGGGTGCTTGGGGAGGGGCTGGGAGGTGCCCTTGGGGAGGAGTGGCAGAAGCAAAGACGTGGGGAAGACATGCTGCAGGCCTGTGGATGGCACTGTGGCCGGCTCTGGTGCAGGGCTGATGCCTGGTAGTGGGGGTCCTGGCAGACTTTAACTCCGTCCACCACTGTCCTGGGGCTTGGCCTGAGAGGGGCTGCCTGGGGGTGGGAGGGCCAGGAGAAGGTTCACCGCGCCTCCCCCATTCAGGCCCAGCTCAGTCCCAAGCCTGCAGCCCCTTTTCCTCCAGCCCCCACAGCCCTTCCTCCCCACCCCTGTCCCCACATCAGGCTCCCAGCAACTGAGGCTCAGGGCTGTTGGCAGCCAGGGTTACATCCGTTATGGGCCAAGAAATCCACAGAAAATGCTGTGAAAACACATAATTCCTTTAGCAGGGGGTAAAGCAGGAGAAGGAGAGGGATTCCCTGCCCAGTGTCAGGGACTACAGGCCATGGGTGGCCTGAGTGTGGTGGCAGCCCGAGCAGTGACCCCAGATCACTTGGCACCGATCTCTCAGGCCCAGCCAAGCACAAAATTCCTGTTTATGCAGGAATTTATTTATTTAGGAGGCAGTGGACTTGGCCTCAGGGCTGCAGACAGGCTGTCCTGGCTCCTGAGCCAAAGCTGGGCGACCTTGGAGAAGAGTGCACAGAGCCGGCCCCCACTTCCTGTCCGTAGCAGGGACCTGAGCTCGGCCTGGGTTCCCTGGGAGTCCTTGAGTGCCCCTGCCCCTCCGCCAGGCGTGTGTGTCGGTGTGTGTGTGTCTGCGTGTCTGTGGCTGGCAGCCTTCCTCTCCAGGGCGTGACCACACATCCTGTCTCTCGTGTCTCAGCCGATGTTCAAGAGGTTCTCGCACACCCGCTGGGCGGTCCCCATGGAGACCCTGGAGAAAATCATTGCCACTGTGGGCGTCAGGCTGCCTGAGTTCTCGGAACTGCAGGACTGTTTCCAGGAGGTGAGGAGGCTGTGGGCTGGTGGCTGGGCCTCTGGGACACGCACACTAACACGTCTGTGTACACTCCCTTACATGTGCCCACGCACATGTGAACACACACACATGTGAACGCACGAGCATGTGTGCAACCTTTTGCTCTGGCATCTGCCTCTCCCTGGATTCTTGGCTACAGCTCACACGCCCCCATGCTCGCCCTCCCAGGAGCTGGTGGGGGCCGTGCACCTGCACCTGGTGAAAGAGTACATCATCCAACTCAGCAAGCGGCGCCTGGTCCTCAAGACAGCTGAGCAGCAGCAGCAGCTGGCGGGGCACATCCTGGCCAATGCTGACACCATCCAGCACTTCTGCACCCAGCACGTAAGCCCCTGCCCGCCCCTTCCCACCCCTCTGGAATGGCTGCCTCTTCCGCCCTAGTCCTTTCCGGGTCAGAGACAGACTACTGGTGCCTCTCCAAGCCCAACCCGTTGCTGACCTGAGCCTCTGGACCCCTGGGTCCCTCCAACCACGTCCACTCCTGCAGGGCTCCCGTGCGACCTGGCTGCAGCCTGCTCTCCCCACGCTGGCCGAGATCATTCGCCTGCAGGACCCCAGTGCCATCAAGATCGAGGTGGCCACTTATGCCACCTGCTACCCTGACTTCAGGTGAGAACATGGGGCACCTCAGGACCACTGTCATGTCACTGCAGCCGGGGTCTCACAGGGCTGGCATTGGGAACCCAGATCCTGTCAGCTGCCCGTGTGCCAGTCACTGTGTGAACCTCAGCAGGGGCTTACTCTGTGGCCTTCGCCACAGCCCTATGAGGCCAATACGTTCCATTCCCATTTCACAGGGGAGGCCTGGAGGGCTCCCAGCATGTGTCCAAGGTGACACTGGCTACACAGCCCACACTCTTAGCTCTGTCTGATGCTGCCTCTTGCAGGAGAGATTGAGACCAGAGAGGCCAGGGTCACCCAGCCTGGGGGCTTCTGGGGCCTGGGCCTATGTCCTGGGATCCAGGGCTCATATTCAGGAGTGGAGGCTTAGCCCCTGGCTGCCTGAGGCTCTGGTAAGCCAGGGACATTATTTCTCCCTGGGCTGGGTCCTCTGACATGTTAGGCTCAGCCTGAATGGGTCTTGACTAGGGTTGACCCCACCTTCCCCAGCTTAGCTGAGTCCAGCCCCTGTCCGATCCATTCCACCCAACCATTCATTCACCCACCCATACAAGCACCCATCTGCTCATCCACCCGTTCCTTCACCCATTGGCTGGCTGTTTATCTTCTCACCCACCAGTCCACCTGTCTACCCATCCACCCACTCATGTAAGCATCCATCCACCCATCTGCTCATCCACCCATCCCTCCACCCATCTGGCTGTCCCTATATCTTCTCACCCACCGCCTGTCTATACACCAGTCAACAATCTATCATCCATCTATTCATCTGCTCACCCACCCACCCCTATAAGCACCCATTCACCCATCTACTCATCCACCCATCCCTCCACCCATCTGGCTGTCCATCTATCTTCTCACCCATGCGTTGCCTGTCTACCCACCCACCCAACAATCTATCCATGCATCTATTCATCCACCCACCACCTATATAAGCACCCATTCACCCATCTACTCATTCACTCATCCCTTCACCCATCTAGCTACCCATCCACTCAACCACCCACCCACCCATCCACCCCAGCATCTACTCACATCCAAGCACCCATCCCACTACCCCTCTAGCTCTCATCCATCTGCTCACCCACCCATCACCCATCTACCCATCCCACCAACAAAATTACGGAGCAGCCTTCGAGGTCACTCAGCCTCTGTTCTAGTGACTAGGGTGCAGTGAAGTACAAGAGAGGCCAGGTCTCCATCCTCCCTTAAGTAGCTCACATTCCGTTTAGGGCCAGCAATAGTAATGACATCATCAGGCAAAGAAACAGACAGCTGCAAGTCGTAAAGACGTTTAACCAAGGTTGTGAAGAATGGGAGGTGCTGAGTTTAGAGACTAGAAAGCCTCTTGGGGGTGGACATCTTAGCGGAGCTTTAAGGGGTGGGAAGAAGTGATCATTTCACGGCCTGGGAAGAGCGTCGCAGGGAGAACAGTCAGCGCGCAGGCCTGAAGCAGGCGGGGGCATGGCTGCTCTTGGGGCCACCAGGTGGAGTGCATGGGCGAGGGAGAGGGAAGTGCAGCCCCTCATGGGCCGGGCTGAGGCTGAAGGGCCCTGTGGCACTGGCTGGGAATGCAGGGAGCCGGTGAGCAGGGGTGTGGGTGGCAGGCTGGGCTGATGGGATGCTCTCTTCGCCAGTAAAGGCCACCTGAGCGCCATCCTGGCCATCAAGGGGAACCTCTCCAACAGTGATGTCAAGAGCATCCGGAGCATCCTGGACGTCAGCACTGGTGCACAGGAGCCCTCCAGGCCCCTATTTTCCCTTATAAAGGTTGGTTAGCTTTTCCTGTGGGCTGACCTGCGTGTCAGTGCCCAGCCAGCGTCCGGGACACCCCGCTGCGAGCTGTGAAGAGCAGTGCTGGCTCTCGGGTCTCCCGCGCTTGGAAGCTGCTTCTGCCTAGCCCTGGTGGAGGGGCAGGCCCTGGTGGCTGGAACTGGACAGACCTCGGTTTGTTTACAAGTCCGATGGGGGTAGGAACCCCCATTGTGGGCAGCCAACCAGGCAACACCAAGAACTCTTTGTAAACGATAGTGTGTGCAAGGAAAGACCCGGCAGGGAGAGCACGGCCAGGCTCAGGGATCCCAGGCAGGGAGAGTGTGGCCAGGCTCAGGGATCCTGGGCCACCTCTGTCCAGTGCCCTCCACTGTCAGCCTCCTGACTCTCCTCCCTGTGAGGGAGGCCAAGGGACCTCTCCAGCTCCCTGATGGCAGGGGCTGAGCCTCACGCATCTGCGCTCTTCAGACCAGGGCCACCCTGAGCTGGGTTCAGCAAGGCTGGAATGGAAGACAGAACTGGAAGAGAAAGAAGGAAAAGATGAACTCTCATCTGGCAGGGGCTAGTGGGGTCCCATGGCGAGTTGGGGGCACAGCCGGCATTAGATGTCACACCCAGGCAGCCCCATGGCCCCTACAGGCTGGCCCTGCAATGGAGCCCTGACCTCCCTCTGCATCCCCCCAAGACCTCACCCAGAGGGTGTTCCCCAAGGCCTTGGTGTCCTCCACAGAAGGGCTCGGTACCTCCTGGGTCATCTCCGGCTCCCCCCTCCCCTCAGGATTAGGCTTTGTGGGTGCCTCTGTGGGCCCTGCCACCCAGAAGTCTGGTTGAGGCCTGGGCAGGGGCAGGGCAAAGTTGACCTCTGACCTCCGACCCTTTGGCCTCTGTTTCCTATTGCCATGATAGGTTTCCACAAACCTGTGGATCGAATCGAGGTCCTCCAGTTCTGCGGGTCAGAGGCTGACCGGGGGCGCAAATCTGGGTGTCGACAGGGCTGTGCTCCTGGAGGCTCAGGGGAGAATTCATTTCTGGCCTTTTTGTTTTGAGAGGCTGCCCACGCTTCCTGACCTCAGGCCCTCCATCTCCAGAGCCAGCTGTGGGTGGCTGAGTCCTTCTCCCCTCCCCTCCTCGAGGCCTCCCCTCTGTGCCTCCCTCCACCACTTGCTGTTTTCTTTTGTTTTGGAGGCAGGGTCTTGCTGTGTCGCCCAGGCTGGAGTGCAGTGGCCTGACCTTGGCTCACTGCAGCCTAGACCTCCTGGTGCAAGCGATCCTCTCGCCTCAATGCCCCGAGTACCTGGCACTACAGGCGCGTGCCCGCATGCCCAGCTACTTACCTGTTGTAGATACAGGGTCTCATTCTGTTGCCTAGGCTTGTCTGGAACTCCTGGGCTCAATCCTGTAGCCTTAGCCTCCTGAAGCACTGGGATTATAGGCGTGAGCCACGGCACCTGGCCTGCTCTGCCGCTTTTAAGGACGCCTGTGATCACATCGAGCTTACCCAGAGAACCCAGATCATCTTTCTATTTTAAGATCAGCTGATTTGCCACCTTAGTTCCATCTGCAACTTTAACTCCCACTGGCTGTGTGACCTAACGTAGTCACAGGCTCTGGGGACTGTCATGTGGAGGCTGTTATTCTGCCCACTGCAGCCTCTGTTTATCCCTTGTCCTGCAGGGCACCTCGCTCTACCCCAGGGAAACATGAGCCCTGTTGGAGGCCCTGCTCCTCCCTGGGCCTGAAAGTTCCCTCTCAGCCCAAGAGGGGACCCTTCAGACTCAGGCATGACTCAGCCCCATGCCTCTGAAGTGCTGAGTCAGGGTCCGTCCCCTTTTCCCAGGTACTCCCTTATGAAGCTGTAGCCAGGAACTGGCCCATGTAAGTGATGCACAAGGTCTTTACATTTGTAGGAGTTGGCATGTTTGATATTGTTAATATATTATTATTTTTTTATAGTACTGCTTTTCTATGTGTGTGGAACAGGACCCAGGTTTTTATAGCTTAATATAAAAGAGAATTCAAAATCGGCTGTGGAGTGGTTTATTTGGGGGGCTGCACTATGATGGGGGCCGGGGGGTGGCCTTAGCGGCGTTCTCAGCCTCTTGGTCTGTGCTAACCCTATCTTCCTAGGCTCTGTGTCAACCCTCAGCCTGTCCCTGTCCCCAGAGCATCTCCTGTGGTCCTGGCAGGACATGCCCTGCACCCTCGAACCCTCGCTGTGAGCAAGAACTTTGGAAGTGTCTGCCTGCAGGGGGTGGCCAGTCACTTCACCCTTCCGTGCCTCAGTTTCCTCATCTGTAAAAAGGGGACCGTGACCCCCTGGGGCTTCCTCTACTGTCCATTACTGAGGAAGAGAGTGGGGTGGACACAGGGCAGCCATTTAACCCCATGCATGGATCGCAGTGGGAACTGACTCTTCACGTTTCTGGAATTGACCTGAAAGCTACAGCTGTGATCACAGGGCCTCTGGTTTGTGTTCAGAGATGGCCTCAGCTGCCAGGGAAGGGAGGGCCTCTCTGCACCCCAGCCTGGCCTGGAATTTGGGAAGGAGCAGAGTGCCTGGAAGGGAAGCAGGGTACCTCGATGAATGTCGCAGGAGGCTGGGGGAGGGCCCCAAGTGGAGCTGTGTGGGCCTGAAGAGGGTGTGGGCTTCAGCAGGGCGTGGGGGGGGGGGGGCAGGGAGCTGGGGCATCGGGGACCTGGGGTGGTGGAGGGGAGGCCCTTTCTCGAGAGTTCCATTTTCGGGGCCAAAGGGGATGGCATGGGGCCCACCGTGCAGTGACAGAAAAGGAGGGAGACGAGGGTCAGGGGCAGTGCGGCTTGCCTAGGAGGGGGACGCCAGGAGACCCTCTGCCTGGCTCCTGGACCCGCCCGTCCATGTGGCTGTGGGTCCTGGCCTGGTTGAGCCTCGCGGGGATCGTGGGCCTCGGACCAGCGTGTCCTGCTCCTCCCCTCGGAGTGGGGGACAGCGCAATCCTCCCCTGCATGGCTCCCTGACCCCGGGTGAGCTGGCGGGTTGGCGGGGGAAGGGGAGAAGGGGCTTGAGCCCCGATGGAAGCTGTCGGTGGGCCCTGGCAGACATTCACCCAAGGGTGGGGGGGACTTAGTCCCCAAGCGACCCCCAGGCTCGCGGCGGCCAGGGCGGGCCGAGTCCTCAGAGCGCGGCGGGACTCGGGGCCAGGTGAACCCCCGGGCTGCGCATCTCCTCCAACCCCTCGCAAAGGGGCGGGCTCCGGGCGCGAGGTCCCCGGAGAGGAGGAAGAGGGTGCGGCGGCGCCTCGGAGGTTCCTGCTGTTCCTGCCTTTGGGGCGGGGCCTTCCGGGTCAGTGTCCCGCCAGCGCTCGCCCGAATCTGTCCCCGTAACTTCTCCAGGAAAATCTCCGGAGAGGAGGGTCTGCCCGGCGGGGAGGAGCGAGTCCCCGGCGCGGGGCCGGGGCCAGCGCCTGCTGCCATTGGAGCGAGGACCGGCCCCGGGCTCCCGTGAGCAGGAGGTGAGCAGAGAGGCCACCGCGGGACACCGGGGCCCCGGCCTCCAGCAGTGGGAGCAGCCGGCCAGGGCCTCCTGCAGGAGCCAGGAGCCAGCAACCGAGCAGCGCGGGTGCAGGCGCAGGGGACGGGCCTGGGGTCCCCGGGGGTGAGGGAGCGGCTCTGGGGGACAGTCGCTGGAGCCCCGGTCCTGCGGAGGGGCCTGGACCAGACCCGGGCTGGGGGGCCCGGCGCTGCAGCAGGGGAGGAGCTTGCGGAGGCGGCCGCGGGAATGGGGAGGGATTCCAGGTCTTAGGCAAAGAAAGAGGGCAGGGCTGGGGAACGGAGGTCGTGGACTGGGGGGGGCCGCAGGAGGAAGGAGGGGGCTGGCAGGGCAGCTCCTTCCAGCTGTGGAGGGGAACTGGGAGGGGCTGGAGAGGTGATTTTCGGCTCATGGGATTTGCCGCTTGGAAAGACCCCTCTCCCCTTCATGGGCGCCGGGGTCCCCAGGGGAGAGATGAGGGCGGCGCGAGGGCACCCCCGTGGAGTGAGATGGAGGCGGCTCTAGGTGGGCTGAGGGAAAGAGCCCCCCAGGGCCTTCTAAGAGACCCAAGGGAGCCAGGCTGGTGGGGTTGCTTCTGGGGACAGGGAAGGCCCGGGCCGAGGAAGCGCCTGGCCCAGTTGGGGGAGAGGTCTCTTTGCAGTTGCGTGCTGGGTCGCCAGGATGTTCCCAAAGTCTTCTCTCGTTTTGTTATTTTCATTTTTTCCTTCTTTTCACAGGTATTGCCCCAACGTATGTTCTGTCACGCCTGGCCGTTGCCCCGGACCCTCATCCCGGACGAATACCACGCATCTCCAGAAACCCAGCAGGCGCCAGCCGCAGGGGTGGCCTTAAAACCCTGCTTCAACAGGAGACCCAGGGCCCCCCAGTGCAGCCAGCCTGACGCCAGGGCTCATCAAAGACACTGCCTCATGCCTGCACCTGTGCAGGATCGGCAAGGGTCTCTCCCAACCTCAGGCCCCCTCCCAGAAACTCACTCTTCCACTCCCAATTCCACTCACTCTCTGTGCAATTGGGGGCCCCTTCTTCTGGTATTATGTTTTCAAAACTCACAGGGACACAAAAGAAAAACTTACCCAGGAGAGAAAATTGGGTCGAACATTTAACATCTCATTCAAGTCTTGCAATGGTGGCTATATGTATTTTTGCTAAGTAAATCTTCTATTTACTTATTTATTTTTTTTGAGACAGAGTCTTGCTCTGTTGCCCAGTCTGGAGTGCAGTGGCATGATCTCAGCTCACTGCAACCTCCACCTCCCAGGTTCAAGCAATTCTCCTGCCTCAGCCTCCCGAGTAGCTGGGAGTACAGGCATGTGCCACTGTGCCCCGCTAATTTTGTATTTTTAGTAGAGACAGGGTTTCTCTATGTTGGTCAGGCTGGTCTTGAACTCCAAACCTCAGGTGATCCACCCGCTTCAGCCTCCTAAAGTGCTGGGATTACAGGTGTGAGCCACCACGCCCAGCAGTAAATCTTCTATTAATCATTTATTTTTTAAAACTTTGAGATGTCTGCAGAACAGGCATGTGGTTTATTAGAGTGATCAATACCCCAGTGAGTGACAACACTGTGTGTGTGAGGCTGTCAGCCACCAGGCGAGGTCACGGCTTTGGGGGCATTGTTTTGCACACCCCCTGTGGGCTCATGGTTCAGGCTGACAAAGGCAGCAACCTGTGAGGCAGCCATTCCCCTGCCAGGAATGTACCTCTCCATGCCCTGGCAGCTATGCAATGTGGCTTCAGCGCTGGGCTAGTCCCCTCACTTACAGTAGCAAAACACTGGAAACTCCCTAAATGCCCATCCGCTGTCACCGGGGAATCACTGCAGTGCACCCAGACAATGGAGTACTATGCGGCTGTGAAAAAGAATGAGGACGTTCTCTCTGTTCTGTTGTTGAAATTCAGGACATACAATGCTAAATGGAAAAAAACAGTGCAGAGCAGAGTTTGTGTGGGGAGCGTGTGAAAGAGAGAGAGAGAAGGAGGGAGGAACAGCGTTGGATGAGGACAGAGATTAGGCAGGAGCTATTTCACCGTGAGCCATGTGAATGTGTTATATTATTAGCATTTTATAACAACATTTAATTGAGGAACTGAAAGCGGTGTCGCTGGAGACTGGAGGAGAGAGGAGGAGCTACTTCAGTGTCTTGGGGGTGGGCTCGACCAGCCGTGGGCAGCGCCTCTTTGAAGCAGGTTTATCAGGAACCTATGACTTTCTCCAGACAAGCTCTGCGCTGAGGTGCAGGCTGCAGTCACAGGGTTGGGTTTAACCAAGACTCTGGTTTTGTCAGGACGATAGCTGAGCCATGGGAGGGGCTTGCCAGGGAGAAGTCATACTGATGGGTTGTTGGGTCTCACTGCAGGGAGGGTGGGGGCATGCGTGAGGGGCTGAGGGCTCGAGGCAGCACGGGGTCAGAAGGATGGAGGTTTTGGGGGTGGCTGGGACTGCTGGGTACTGCCACTGGAATCCACGAGTGCAGGGATGGGGGCTCTGGTCACAGAGGGGAACCCTTGCAATGGAGGCTGTGGAGGCGCTGCAGTTCCTGGTGAGGACAGTTGGAGTGTGAGCCTGGGAGGGTGTGGCTGACATCCTCAGGAGCTGAGGGCTCGAGGAACTGGGAGGGGGCCTGTGGATGCTCGTGGAGGGGTGGAGGGGGCAGTGGGCAGGGACTGACGTCCTCTGAGGGTGGAGAGGAGAGGCCCAGAGGTGAGCAGGTGACCACAGCGATGAGGAAAGCGGAGCTGGCTGAGAGGCGGCCTGCCCTACGGTGTGGGTAGTCACTAAAAGGCCGCAGCCTCACCTGCTAGCATCTGCCCCCAGCCCTAGGAAAACGGACAATCCCCAGATTTAGTGGCTGGATCCGGCTTGGGAGCCGCTGTGCCAGAGCCTCAGCTGGGAAGGCTGAGATAGTGGTGACTCCAGGAGGGAAGGAGCCCAGCGTGCCCTGATTCCCTGAGCCTTCCAGGTAGGAGGTATAGACGTTGGACCTGCTTAAACGACTGCAGGGAATCAGAGGTCAGCCCCTCTCTACAGACAGTCATTGTCCCTGCAGAGACACCTGGAGGGCCTGGGACAATCCAGTGTTGGGAGGATGTAGGGACATTGTCTCAAGGGCTCCATCCAGGACTCCATTCCTGCTGGGTGGAGGGCGAGTTGGCAGATTGCTTGCGCTGCCCCCGAAGGCGGGACCCACAGCCTCTCTATCAGCTGCCCCTGGGTACATGGGTCTGGCAAGATCCCAGGGGAGGATCCTGGATGGCGGAGCTGTGGGGTTCGAGGGGGACCCCTGGAACAGTGGGTGTCCCATCTCCCAGGACGCTAGGCTGGGCTGGGTCACACAGAGGTGAGAGAAGGCAGGCCTAGGACACAAGCGCTTTTCCAGCTTCCGTTCATGTCACATTTGCTGATGTCCCATTGGTCAAAGCCGGTCACGCCACCAAGCCCAGGTTCGAGGTTGGAGAAATTGGCTTCCTGGGATGGGAGAAGCTGGAGTAAAGTGTGTACTTCCACCCCTGCCCACCCGCCGCAGCTGCCCTCTGACTACAATTATTTACATCCCCCCATGAAAAATATATTTACCTCCCTCCCAAGACCGCCCCCCAAAAGTCTCTTCCCATTATGGACCATGGCTGCTGTTCACCATGCTGTGACCTTCCACAGGACTGGCTGTGAATGGAAAGGACACACTCAACATAGGGGGGCATGATGGGGACAGACAGCAGTGGTCAGCAATGCCATCCAAAGGGGCAGGACGGGAGGCCGTGCTGAAGTCCAGCCGCCGCACGTGGCCAGGCCCCTTCCTGCCCCAGGACAGGCGACTGTGCCTGGGAGGAGCCCAGCTCTGCCCCCGGGGTGCTCTAACCACCCATCACTCCCGACAGCCCTTGGCTCCTCCGCCTCTCCCCTGTGCTCCTGAGGGCTCCTTTCTTTGCCGTAACAATTGGCCCATGTTTGCAGCCAAACAGCCTCCTCAGTCCGTGTGAGTCAGGGGCTCGTCGCGGGAACCACACAGCAACTTGAGCAGGGAGTGTTTATGACGAGGAGTTACCGACGGTAACAGGGGATCGGAGTTAACAAGGGACTAGCTACTGAGGAATAAAGACAGCTCTCAAAATACAGGGACGGGAGAGCCCGTAGGTCGAGGCAGAGCTCCATGGAAGGAGCAGATCTGGAAGGGTGCCCCACCCCCAAAGCGGGACCGGGAGGCAGGTCTCGGTGGAGAGGACCAGCCTCGGCCACTTCACCACGTGCTCCGGAGAAAACCTGTGGGAAAGAACCAGCAGAACCCCCTGAGATGCCAGGTAAGCCATGCACAGCCAGGAGCTGTGCCTCCACACTTGCTGCAAAGCTGCCTGTGCAGGGCCGGGAAGCCGTCCTGGGACGCTGTGCAGGTGAGCAGCCACCAAAGCGAACAAGAACGCCCCTCACTCCCTTACTGTCCCTCCCGCGCCCTCTACTGACAATGCACAGCGCCGTGCCAGCCGGCGAGAGGAAAAAGTTCCAGAATCCCCAAGCAGGGCCTGGAAGATGGGCTTGGTCAGGGGCAGTGGCTCTCCATGAGCACACACATTCAACCTTTCCAAAAATTCCTTTTCTAAAAACGTGCTACATGTATCCTTCCTGCAAATGAAGATGCACTCACCCTGTCTCCAAGATGAGACAGTGAGGACACAGTGCCAGTGGTCACTGCAGCCACTGCTGGCTCTGTTAACTACACCACAGATTCAACCACAGTCCACCGAATTTCTTGTTACTTAAAGACTGAATTGTAACACTCACCTCCAAATGATTGTGCATACAATACAGATGGCAGGAGAGAAAACAGGAAAATGGTTGGTATGTGCAAACAGACATGTACAGAAAACTAGCAAAGAAACCCAAGCCAGGCTACCGCAGTCCTTGCTTCCATGAGAGTCGGGAGCCAAGGCTTGACGGCCACAGTTCCTTCTCCCATCACTCCTCCTGGATTCCCCCCACCCTCAGCCGGGACCTCAGCTAGCTGATGATCTTTACTTGATGAAATGACCAAAACTTTCATTTCAGAAAGTTCTGAGTCCTCACTTTTCCTGCCTTTTTCTGGCTGGGGTAGTTTCCAGGAACCTTTTCTACTGGCCATGGAAAGAGTCAGGAGTGCCGCGGAGAATGAACGCCCTGGTTTCCAGACGTAGCAGCAGCTGCCCGGACTCCAAGAGAATCAGAATCTATCATCGCAGTCAAGAGAACGATCATCTTTTAGGTGTGTTGGTGTCATGACAGATTGAGCCCCAGACGGCCAGGAGGCAGCAGCATCTTTCACTTTAACGAAACCACTGTTGTGTCCCCTGGTTGAAAAATGCTCCCCTCTGGGACGAAGATCTTCACATGAGCAGAGCTCAAAACTGCTGGGACAGGAAGCAAAAATTCCGCAGTTGGTTATCGGGTGTAATAATGAGCAGATCCCCCCTCACATCAATAGATTGCATGGAGTTCTAATCAGGGAGTAGGAGCCAGAATGGGGGGAGCAAGGAAAGAAAAAAGAAAAGCAGATAAGCCTTAAGTCTGCCTTTCCACATGGCCTGGGACGCAGAGCCCTCCTATGCAAATAACACAATCTTCCTGTGCCCAACTTATCACCAGCCCCTTGGCCGACAGACAAATGCAAGTTAGCTAATGCAACCTTGGCATTCTCAGTTCTGTGCACAGCCCTCTCCAGCACAGGCGCCATCCTATAAAATCCCCAAGGCTTTGCTTCCTTGCAGTCAGCTCCCCTCTTGCTGATCTGCCCACTGCTTTCTTGCAATGTATTTTCCTGCTTTCTCTAATAAGCCTGCCTGTCTTTACCTGCAACACTCTTGGTAAATTCCTTTATTGCACGCAGCACGGGTCCCAGTTAGTCACTACCTGTGACAGCTTCATTCCTGGGGCCATGCATTTTGGCTCTAAAGGAAATAGAACCGTGTGGTGGTCCCTGATTCAAAGCGTATATAGAATCCTGTAAAATACAGTCCATCGTTCCTGGATTGCCATTCAGTTTATGCTGAGGCTGGCTCCTTCTGGGTGAGTAAGCAGTAAGATGAGTTAATTCCATGGCTACCAGCCACTGTGGCATCTCCTGGGCAGTGAACTGAGTTCCTTGGTCAGAAGCAGTGCCGCACAGATGCCATGATGGTGGAAGCCACCAAGTGAGGCTCCGAGCCGCAGCGCTGCAGAAACACTCTGGGCAAGGGAGGCAAAGTGTGTCCCTTCCAGGAAGGTGAGTCGGTGTCCCCTCCATGATGGAAGAGACCAGGATCCACCTGCCACCAGATGCTGGCTGCTCTCTGTGGAGGAAGGTGGCATCGGGCACTCAGTGCTGCTCTCTGAGCTTGTGAGAGGGGGCTGCCAGCAGCAAGATGAGTCAGACCAGCCTGCAGAGGTGAGCCTGTGTTGCTGGGCCCATGCATAGCGTCCATAAATACATTGGTCATCATAAATACATTGTTTCTGGGTTCACTGAAAAAGCACTGATGGCCAGGTGTAGTGGTTCTCGCCTGTAATCCCAGGATTTTGGGAGGCCAAGGCAGGTGGATCACCAGAGGTCAGGAGTTCGAGACCAGGCTGGCCAATATGGTGAAACCCTGTCTCTACTAAAAATACAAAAATTAGCCAGATGTGGTGGCGGGCGCCTGTAATCCCAGCCACTTGGGAGACTGAGGCAGGAGAATTGCTTGAACTCAGAAGACAGAGGTTGCTGTGAGCCAAGATCGTATCATTGCATTCCAGCCTGGGTGACAGAGCAAGACTCCTTCAAAAAAAAAATTAATTAAAAATAAATAAAAAAGAAAAAGTACTGGTGTGGCTAGGGAATTATGTCCTCCCAACTTCATCCTAAAGTCCTAATGCCCAGTACCGTGGAATGAGGCCTTATTTGGAGGGAGGGTGTTCACAGAGGTCATCACGT
This sequence comes from Cheracebus regulus, assembly GCA_963574635.1. NCBI lineage: Eukaryota > Metazoa > Chordata > Mammalia > Primates > Pitheciidae > Cheracebus > Cheracebus regulus. The sequence continues at coordinate 11,713 of CAUYQU010061436.1, read as the reverse complement.
TAAATGAGGTCCTCGGGTGGGCTCTCATCCGATAAGACTGGTGTCCTAAAAGGGGGAAATGTGGAGACAGGCATGGGGAATGCCGTGTGAGGATGGAGGCAGAGCAGGGGGTGGCTCCGGCCAGAGGTCAGAGGCATCCGAGCCACAGTGACTCCATCTTGAACAGGGGCTAGGAAGAACGGGGCTGGGCCTGCTGGGCTGCATTCCCAGGAGGTTAGGCGTTGCCAGTCACAAGATGCTTATGGCGGGCCGAGGGAGCAGATTAGTAATGTTTACTAACAGAGCCAGGACTTAACAGACCCAGGAATGTCCTGATGTCCCAATATCTTGAGAACGAAAGCATTCCTAGTTTAAGAAGTTTTGTTTTAAAGAGAATAATATTGATTCTTGTGAAAAATGGTAATTACAAAGATTAATCCTTTATCACAAACCCTTGTAGTAAAGCACACCTCCCATGATTTTCTTATCTTAAACAGGCATTGAACTTGGGCTGGGCCTGGCCCTCTTTTTCCTTTAAGGAACGCCCTGCTCTGTCTATGAGTCGTCATTCTCTTTTTTTCTTAGAAAAAATATGTGGCCAGGAGTGGTGGCTCACACCTGTAGTCCTAGCACTTTGGGAGGCCGAGGTGGGCAGACTGCCTGAGCTCATGAGTTTGAGACCAGCCTGGGCAACACTTTGGGAGGCTGAGGCGGGTGGATCATGAGGTCAAGAGATTGAGACCATCCTGGCCAACATAGTGAAACCCTGTCTTTACTAAAAATACAAAAATTAGCTGGGCATGGTGGTGCGCACCTGCAATCCCAGTTACTCAGGAGGCTGAGGCAGGAGAATCGCTTGAACCCGGGAGTTGGACGTTGCAGTGAGCCGAGATTGGGCCACTGCACTCCAGCCTGGGTGACCAAGCGAGACTCTGTCTCAAAAAAAAAAAAAAAAAGTTAAGATATTAGCAGCATGGGCACCACCTGGAAAGGTTTTAGAAAGGCAGAATGCCTGCTTCAGCTGGGTGCCGTGGCTCATGCCTATAATCTCAGCATCTTGTGAGACCAAGGTGGGCACATTGCTCAAGTCCAGGAGTTCAAGACCAGCCTGGGAAACATAGTGAGGCCTGATCTCTCCAAAAATTTCCAAAATCGTCCAGGCATGGTGGCATGCACCTGTAGTCCCAGCTACTTAGGAAGCTGAAATGGGAGGACCACTCGAGCCCAGGAAGTGGAGGCCGCAGTGGGCTGAGATGCACTCCAGCCTGGGTGCCAGAGTGAGCCCGTCTCAGTAAATAAATAAATAAAAAGAACGCCCTCCTCAGACCTACCAGATCAGAGTCTGCGATTGTACAATCCCCAGGTGACTCATACAAATTACATATGTCTCTGAGCTTTTTTAGAAGTACAACGTACAAAACAATGACGTTTACTTAAATACAAAAGTAAGAGATAACAAAGCCAGTCATTTGCCGAAATGAGAAACGCAAAGGGAAACAGGAGAGGCACCCGATATGTGTTTCTCTAAGCCTTTTAAAAAACACGGAGCTGTTCCTTTGGCCACATATGTGCAAATCTATAGGAAAGCTGATGCTGTAGACATCAAGAGAATTGGTGCCGTTCACAAAGGAAGCCCCACAAGTGTTGCCATGCGAAACTGGAAGAGCCTACACTGTTCCCCAGCGTGCTGTTTTGAACAAACAAGTTAAGGGCACGATTCCTGCCAAGAGAATGAATGTGTGTATTGAGCACATGGAGCCCGCTAAGAGCTGAGACCGCCTCCTGAAACACATGAAGGAAAATCATCAGAAAAAGAAAGAACCATAGAGAAGGTTTCAACAGCAGCGCCAGCCGGCTCCACCACAGAAGCGCACTCCATGAGAACTAACGGGAAGGAGCCTGAGCTGCTGGAACCTCTTCCCATAATAGGTGTTTAAAAAATCAAAGACTTCTGCGCTTAAAAAAAAAGATAACAAAGATATCCGTGGACTGCATTATAGCAGAGGCCGGGATTCACGAAGTGACGACATGAACGAATACTGTTGGGCCTGCCAGGTAAAAGCAAATTGGTTTACAAATTAGAATGGAAAATAAGACATTAGCTATGCCAATGGCTGCATACCAAGTGCCAGGGGCCAGGTGGATTTGCACCAGTGAAAGTGCTACCTCTGGGACAGCAGTCGCGAGCGGAGTCAACCACCTGCTCACGGTTATTAGAGGTCACAGCCATTCTCCAAGGTCTGTCCAGCGTCTGCACAGGTTGGGCTGTGGCTTTTACGGTGTGGGAATGTAGTGGCCACATCTCTGCTTCTTTCAAGCCTTCAGTGGTGGCATTAATCTCTGCACTTACCCAGGGATACAGTCAAGGCCGGGATGAGAGGGGAGCTAGTGAGGCAGAGGGCACACAATGGGAGGGTCTCAGGATGATGCCGGAGCTAAGCCGGCACTCGCATTCTGTGCCCAAGATGCCTTTCTCCTTTTTTTTTTTTTTTTTTTTGAGACAGCCTTTGTTGCCCAGGCTGGAGGGCAGTGAAGCAATCATAGTTCACTGTAACTGTAAAGTCCTGGGTTCAACAATCCTCCCTCCTCAATCTCCAGAGTAGCTAGGGCTACAGGCCTGTGCCACATTGCCCTGCTAAGTTAAAAAAAAAAAATTATTGGCCAGGCGCAGTGGCTCACATCTGTAATCCCAGCATTTTGGGAGGATGAGGTCAGAAGTCTGAGACCAGCCTAGCCAGCATGGTGAACCTCCTTCTCTACTGAAAGTACAAAAATTAGTTGGGTGTGGTGGTGCATGCCTGTAATTCCAGCTGCTCAGGAGCTGAGGCAGGAGAATCGCTTGAACCCGGGGGGTGAAGGGTACAGGGAGCTGAGATCACACCACTGCACTCCAGTCTGGGTGACAGAGCAAGACTCCATCTTAAAAGAAGAAGAAGAAAAAGAGACACACTGAATAAATTGAACACGTTAAAGCACAGAGAAATGGGCTTAATACCCTCACCCATTTGCCAGTCACGTGAGCCCCTCTTTGCCTCGGATAGGGGTGGGGAAGGGTGAGAGAGAGGAGGCCAGGTCATGGCTCTCGTGGCTCCTACACAGGAACAAAGGTGCCACCCCCACCCCTTGCTTTGCCCGTGGGCTTCCCCTCCACATGGCTAATCTTGGAGCAATTCCTGTTTTTCTTTCCCCCACCCTTTTTTTTTTTAAAGCAGCTTACAGTACTCCATTGTTTGGGTGCACTGCAATGATTTCCCTGGTGACTACTGATGGGCACGTAGGGAGTTTCCAGTATTTTGCTACTACAATTGAAATGACTAGCCGGGCACCGAAGTCACCTTGTGTTTTTTCTGTGTGTGTGTGTGCTTCTTTTGAGATGGAGTCTCACTCTGTTGCCCAGGCTGGAGTGCAATGGCACCATCTCGGCTCACTGCAACCTCCACCTCCCGGGTTCAAGCGATTCTCCTGCCTCAGCCTCCTGGGTAGCTGGGACTACAGGTGTCTGCCACAAAGCCCAGATAATTTTTGTATTTTTAGCAGAGACAGGGTTTTACCATGTTGGCCAGGCTGGTCTCAAACACCTGACCTTGTGATCTGCCCACCTTGACCTCCCAAAGTTCTGGCCTCCTGGGTAGCTGGGACTACAGGTGTCTGCCACAAAGCCCAGATAATTTTTGTACTTTTAGCAGAGACAGGGTTTTACCATGTTGGCCAGGCTGGTCTCAAACACCTGACCTCGTGATCTGCCCACCTTGACCTCCCAAAGTTCTGGGATTACAGGCGTGAGCCATTGTGCCCGGCCACGTTGCATAGCAGTTAGAGCATGAATGAGATACGTTCCTGGAGGGGTTCCCACATTTATTATCCTGACCCATGAGCCCAAACCTCCCTCTGCAGGGGCTGTACAAAACACTTCCCCCAAGCAGTGAGTGAGATCACCTGGCGGCCGACAGCCTTGTCATCATAAATGTTAACTACTCAACTAAGATCAGCTAGTACCTGGAGATGAAGGGGCAGGGAAGCAGGACAGGGATGGGTCATCCAGGGGCATGGCGCATCCTTTGGTGGTGGTGGATATGTTCCTTCTGCTCATTGTTGTGATACTTTCACAGGTATATGCACACATGCAAAGTAATTAAACACATCCCTTAAATATGTGCGGCTGACTGCATGTCAGTTATATCACAATAAAGCTGTTTAAAAGTCACAAAACATTAGTATTTTTGGTCCTGTCAGATTGTCAAAAAAATAAGATAATTGCCTCTAGTCCTGGCAACTTGTAAGGAAACCCATGCCCTATCTGTGAAAGAATGAATTGGCATACGTTTTTTGGAATTAATTTTTGAAGTATTCATTTGAAAAGTGTTTCTGTTCTTTGTGGAAGAAAAGTTATATTGCCCCGCATTCAGCCGTTGTAACTAAGATCCTATTAATGTGTTTCATTTTTGTCTGGGTAAAACTGAGTTCCACGGGTTTGATTTTTGCTTCTCAGGCAACTAATGAATTTTCAGATCCTGTCCTTAAAAATGAAAATGTGCATTAGCAAAAAAAAATCTAATTCCTTTCCCCTGAAGCCATGCAGGAGAGATATTCCAAAGGATAAAGCTTGATCCAAGAACTTGATTGGATGAGGTGTTGAATTAAGACCATTTACAAGAGTATAAATCTTGTTTTCCTGTGGGACGTTAGGACTTGTGTGACACTTTGGCACTGTTATCAACTTTCTCATTTCTTGATTACCATGAACTGTTATTGAAACAGAAGAGCCTTGCAATGTTTCTAAGGCTTTAGAATTTGTGGACATGGTTTTTGAAAATAACTTCAAATAAAAACCTGGAATTCTGGCCAGGTGCGGTGGCTCACACCTGTAATCCCAGCACTTTGGGAGACCGAGGCAGGTGGATCAGCTGAGGTCAGGAGTTGGAGAAATCCCGAACTCCTAATAGAGAAACTCTGTCTCTATTTAAAATATGAAATTAGCCAGGTATGGTGCCACATGCCTCTGATCCCAGCTACTTGGGAGGCTGACACAGGAGGATCACTTGAACCCAGGAGGCGGGGGCTGCCGAGTGAGCTGAGATGGCACCACTGCGCTCCAACCTGGGCAAGACAGAATGAGACTCTATCCCCAAAACAAAACAAAACAACACAACCAACCAACCTGGAATTCTGCTTGGTCGTCTTGGTAACCTGCTGCCCTGGTGGCCCTGCTGTGATCATGTGAATGGATTCCTAAGTCACACAGGTCCCAGGAGAGTTCTCAGACACACGAGATGGTTTGCATCGCAGCAAAAATGTGTTTACCTTAGTAAGGAGATTCCTTATCTTAACAAAGAGAGATTGAATGGGATTTTTGAGGTCATAATTCTACTTGTAGGGAAGGTATGTTATCAGAAATAATAGGACAAACCTTTGTCATTATTCATACAAGATTCTCCTTGTAGGGAAAACTAGAAACTCCCAAACTATCCAGCAAGAGGGAAAGAGGGAAACAAATTATACTACACGGTACAGTGCGGCCATTCAGACCAGGAGGCAGATCTGTTTCCAAGGATCTGGAAAAGCGTCCGTGGCATGACATTAGTGAAGAATGCAGATGTGGAGAGCAGTATCTGTGCAGAACGGCTGTGCTAATGTCCATGTGTTTGCACCAGGGGAAGGTGAACATGGCAGGATCCAATCTGTACTTCAAGTAATCCTTTCAAATGTATGGATGGTGGGTGACTCTTCTCTGTTCAGATTTTTGAAAACCAGATGGTATTTTGTACAAATGTGGTGGGGAAAGGCATTTAAGACATATTCATGTCCTTAGTGCTTGAGCAATTTCACATTTCTTATTTTGATATTTAAACATTTCCTATAAGAAGTGCTTTTGAAACTAGAGGAAAAAATTAAGTCTATATAATAAATTCCTACAGCTTTACTTAATTAAGGATGCCAGGGATTTTTCTTAAATATGAACCTGTCACATGGCTGCTTGTGCATTGAGGCCAGTGGGCGGGACCATCGCTGAGGGCCGGGCTGGGACAATTGGTCAGTCGTTCTGCCAGCTCACCCCATGAAGAGGTCAGTCCAGGCCGAGGCTGGAGGCTTAGCCTGGTGGCAGCGGGTGGGGCTTTCCCCTTTCAAGGGCCAGCGCTGTCAGTCACTTTGGTGCAGACTCCAGGCCTGCAGAGGCACAGAGCTCACCAAGGGGCAGTGGGAGGGGCCAGGCTGCGACCCCAGGACAGGCTGGGCTCAGGCTGCACTTGTTCCGTGTCCTCTGGGTTGCTCTGTCCTTCCATCATCCCTGATCCCACAGTAAAATCCCGTCACCCTCACTGCCTGGTCTCTGCCCCTGTCGGGGATGAATGAGCAGCTTGTCCTGGGTTTGGGGCAGACAGGCCTGAAGGAGGAGCTTGGGCTGGGGGAGCCATGCTCATTTGGCGACAGGGCAGGCTTCGTCAGCAGAGGGGCTCCCCCACCCGGAGGGCAGCTGATTCTCAGGGTTGGGCAAAGTCTGGAACTTCAAGGGCAGGAACCATGTCCTAGGACCAATCCTGTCCACCCTCCCAGACCCTCCTGTTGCCATGACCTTGGCCCCACTCCTGGTCAAACACACAGCCTGGCCTTCCTGTGTGCAGTGGCCCTGGGGTCCTTCCCGAGCCCAAGCAGGGGCTGCAGGCTCCACATTTCCGCCGTGAAGGCTGTGCCTAGCCTCACCCCACGCAGGCCTGGGCAAGGGCAACTCTGTCAGGTGCCCTCCGCCCCTAAGTCTTTCCCCTGAAAGTGGTGAGCCTCCCAGTTCCCCCACTACGCCGAGTTACTTTTTCCAAGTTACTTGGAAAGACAAGTTCTTTGGGTCTTTCATTACAGCTCTGTTCGAGGAGACCAGGCAGCCGTGAGCCCAGGATTAACTCTCCCTGCTCCTCAGCTGAGACCCTTCTGAGGGCCCTAAGCAATGCCAGGTGAACTACGAGTTCTTCCACTCTGGCTGATGGGAACAGGCAACGATTCCCAGCCGTGGGTGAGCAGCAGACACTGTGGCTTCGAATCCTTTCAGGTGGTTCCTTCCGCAGGCTCAGGCAGGTTCCCCTTACGCACGCGCTCATCAGTTCTCACTGAACACTCCCGGGAACCGCCTGCACACCCCCGGCCCCCTCCGCGGGAACCGCCCGCAGACCTCCGGCTACCTCCACACGGCTCGCCTCTCCTGCTCCGCCCTGTGGACTCTACCGCCCGGGCTGCCCTGGACCCCCAGCTCCCTGTGCTCTGCTCGGGAGGAGGCTGGGTCCCATCTCCCTACCCCATGGCCTGCAGATTCTCCAGGCGGCGCCCTGCACCCCAGGGCTCACCCCACATGATTCCCGTTGTCCTTCATTGCCTGACGCTCAGTGTCGTCAAAGCTCTTCTCGCAGATTTTTCTTTCTCAGGATTTTTTTTTTTTGAGACAGTCTCACTCCGTCGCCAGGCGCTAGACTGGAGTGCAGTGGCCTCATCTCGGCTCAGTGCAACCTCCGCCTCCCGGGTTCAAGCAATTCTTCTGCCTCAGCCTCCCGAGTAGCTGGGACTACAGGTGCGTGCCACCACGCCCAGCTAATTTTTGTGTTTTTAGTAGAGACGGGGTTTCACCATGTTGGCCAGGATGGTCTCGATCTGTTGACCTCGTGATCTGCCCACCTCGGCCTCCCAAAGTGCTGGGGTAACAGGTGAGCCACTGTGTTTTGTTTTTTTGAGAGAGTCTCGTTCTGTCACCCAGGCTGTCAACAGTCTTGACAGAATCTCGTTCTTTCACCCAACCAAGTGCAGTGGTGCGATCTCAATTCACTGCGACCTCCACCTGCTGGGTTCAAGCAATTTTTGTGCCTCAGCCTCCCATGTAGTTGGGACTACAAGAACACACCACCACACTCAGCTAATGTTTCATATTTTTAGTAGAGATGGAGTTTTGCCAAGTTGGCCAGGCTGGTCTTGAACTCCTGACCTCAGGTGATCCACCTCACCTTGGCCTCCCAAAGTGCTAGGATTACAGGTGTGAGTCACCACACCTGGCTGATAATAACTCTTTCAACCAATTGCCATCAGAAAAATGTTAAATCTACCTATAACTTGGAAGCCCCCCACTTCAAGCTGTCCCAACTTTCTAGACTGAACGATGTATATCTGACATGTTTTTGATAGATGTCTCATGTTTCCCCAAAATGTATAAAACGAAGGCTGTGCCCTGACCACCTGGGGCACATGTTCTCGGGATTTCCTGAGGGCTATGTCATGGGCATGGGTCATTCATATTTAGTTCAGAGTAAATCTCTTCAAATCTTTTAGAGTTTGACTCTTTGTTGCCATCTTACATGGTTTAAAACAGTCTGAGAGACTGTCTTTTAAAATCTTAATTGAGTCTGTTTAACTCTGAACTATCAGAAATTACCAGTGGCTTCTGTTACAACAGGAAGATGAGAGAGTAAAGTCTTGTTTTTAACTATTTTTTTAAAAATTTCTCTAAATTAATTCATTAATTCATTAATTTTTTCTGGCAGGTGAGTTGTCACACACTCCGCAGCAGATTCCAGCTTCCATGGCCACTGTCCTGCTCTTCTCTCTTTTTTTTTTTTTGAGACAGAGTCTTGCTGTGTCTCACCCAGGCTGGAGAGCAATGGCATGACCCGGCTCGCTGCAATCTCTGCCTCCCGGGTTCAAGAGATTCTCTTGCCTCAGCCTCCTGAGTAGCTGGGATTATAGGTACCCACCGACCACCACGCCTGGTTAATTTGTATTTTTAGTAGAGACAGGGTTTTGTGATGTTGTCCTGGCTGGTCTTGAACTCAGGACGTGAAGTGATCTACCCACCTTGTCCTCCAAAAGTGCTGGGATGGCAGGTTGGAAGCCACTGCGGCTGGTCTGTTTTTAACTATTTCCAAGTTTTCACAGGTCTCAGAAGAACAAGCATTAAGAAGAGAACTGCAGTAGTTCTCTGCCGCTGGATTCCCCTGCCTGGCCCCATAGGAGGTGTGCGCATGTCGGGACAGTTACAAAGCCTCGCTCGACATGAAGTCAGGGTCCCTTCCTTCTCCTTGGCCACCGGGAGTCTGGGAGAGCCAAAATGACAATTCAGAGCAAGAGTCCATCCACTTTTGAATTCCCTCATGGCCACTGAAACTTCCCTGTGTTCTGCCCACAGGTGCAGGGATCCCAGGGCTGGGCTGCGCTGCAGGAACCCCGGAAGGGTCTCCTCCAGACCCCAGCCCCACCCCACCAAATCAGAATAACGAGGATAGTGAATCAGGACCCGAGTCTTCAACAGCCCGTCCCTGCCGGCAGTGATTCCGATGATCAATTAGACCCAGGGGGACGAGTCGCTGACTGGGCCATGAGACAGCCCCCCAGCCTGCACCCGGACAGCCTCCTGCTGCACTCCCGCTCACTCTTCCAGTTCCAGTGGAGGCAAGGACTCTGATTGTGAGTTCTCCAGTGCTGAAACCTGCGCTCCCAGCAACCTGGGGAAGGGGCTGTCCCTGCAATGACCCCATCCTAGCTGGGCTGTGCCATTCTTACAGAGGGTAATGGCTCTGCCTGCATTCCTGAGATTCCTCAGGATCTGTGGAAAGTGAGCCATGGAATCTGCGGGCACTGCAGAGAGGAAGCCCAGACAGCCAGGGTCACTTGGCCACTGCAACGTCCACGCTCGGACATTCACACGGTGACGTCCTCTGCCTGCCACTCTGAAAGCAGGGCAGAAGCAGCCATTGCAAAACAGATGCCACTGTCCTGTCCAGAATTCACGTGGGTTTGGTCTGCTGTGAAACCTCCTGCGGTACATATGTGGGAATTTTGGAGAAAACACCAAAGGTCCTTTAAAACACAATTGGGATCCAAATCAAGGGAAAATGCTATTGGCCAAAAATGAAAAGGAGTTGCAAACCAGGCACTAGGCTGACACAGGGGCTACAGAGTAACAAGGGGTCCTGGGGAGGTTTGCTAGTGTGGGTAACCAAAACACTCCTATTTCAACGGCCATATTAGGAACAGGCCTTGTTCCGCTGTTCCATGAAAGGTTAGCACTGACACCCCCAAATGAAGCCCGTAACTGTGGAGGGCTCTCCTCACAGTGGAACTTCAATAGTATTAATAGTGGAACTGGTGGATTAAGAGGAGAAGCGTCCTTCTACTTACTTTCTTTTTTTTAAATGGAGTCTCGCTCTGTCACCCAGGCTGGAATGCAGTGGTGCAATCTCGGCTCACTACAACCTCTGCCTCCCGGGTTCAAGCGATTCTCCTGCCTCAGCCTCCCAAGTAGCTGGTACTACAGGTGCCCACCACCACGCCTGGCTAACGTTTTTGTATTTTAGTAGAAATGGGGTTTCACCATGTTGGCCAGGATGGTCTCGATCTCCTGAACTCATGATCCGCCTGCCTTGGCCTCCAAAGTGCTGGGATTACAGGCGTAAGCCACCGCGCCCAGCCCAACTTTCAAATGGTGTCGAGGACAATGCCTGTCTTGGCTTGATCTCTAGATATAGAAAAATCTCCACGACTTGGAAACCAAGGCCAGTCTTCATGTCAGCACACAGCTCAAACTCACACCATGTGTGTTGCTTTAGGAACTGCAAGCTGAGACTTGCAGTTCCTAAAGGGGTGCGTGGGTAGCTGAAATGACCGTGTTTCTAGCTTCTGCGTGTGATGCTTTACATCTGGGGCCTTGGTTAGCCCATTGCTAGACAGTAAAGGAGCAGCCTGCATGCACACTACCACAGGGCAGCCACCAAACCAGAGCCGCTACCCAGCCACCCCCTCTACTGCCTCTAACACGCTGGGCCCCTCTCCACCTGCCCTGAGCACCCTAGAACCAGGTGCCAGACATCTAGGGGCAGTCCCTATGCTCCAGAGCCTGTGAAATTATTCACACTTGGCAACCTTAAAGCACTCATCCTGCCTCACCTGTTCCTTTCTGCAGAAACCCAGATAAAAGCCGTTGCCCATGTTTTTCCTGCCCTTTCTGCTTCCTGTGGGACCCTGGTGCTTCCCTGTGTGGCCCCTCTATGGCATGGCCCCTGGTCTTGGGATCTGTGAGTATAACAAGCTATCTTTTCAATAGTATTAATGTAGGCTATTTTGCTCCTTTAGGAACTGCAAGCTGAGACTTGCAGTCATCTCCATAGTTCAGCTAAATCTGGGTTCTTGTCTCATGACCAGGAAAAATTAGGCATATGGACACACTGAAGGGTGAGGAGAGTGGAATTTATTAAGCAGCATTCGAGCAGGAAAACAGGAATGTGTGTTCTCACTTTGGGCTGGAATTCCAGGCTTGAGGGTGTGGCAACACCTGAACGTTGCCTTTTCTACCACTCATGTAGGGTCCAGCCCTGCAGGGTTCTGTGAGCCACTCCCGGCTGGTGCAGAGACGAGAAATTGTAGAAATAAAAGACACAAGACATAGAGATAGAGAAAAATGTTTGGGCCCATGGGTCCACTGCTACCCAAATCATGGAGACCAGCAGTGGCCCCGAGTGCCAGGACGCTCTGTTATTGAGTTGCAAATCTGGGGGCAGGGTAGGTAGAGTGTGGCCTTGGTGCTCAGTGACTGGGGGCAGGGTAGATAGGGCATGGCAGTGATAGAGTTAAGTACATCACCTGTCATTCAGGTAGGGGCTTAGGAATTTCTGGCAACTGAAATGAGGTAAGGAGCATAACGCATCAGCACTTTTTCCATACTTATCAAGAAAGAACTAAAACATTAAGATCTATATTACTAATACTGATT
>CAUYQU010061435.1:0-15461 GCA_963574635.1 Cheracebus regulus | reverse complement strand
TATGGCAAGAAGTCCAAGCTGGAGTTCTCCATCTACCCGGCACCCCAGGTTTCCACAGCTGTAGTTGAGCCCTACAACTCCATCCTCACCACCCACACCACCCTGGAGCACTCTGATTGTGCCTTCATGGTAGACAATGAGGCCATCTATGACATCTGTCGTAGAAACCTCGATATTGAGCGCCCAACCTATACCAACCTTAACCGCCTTATTAGCCAGATCGTGTCCTCCATCACTGCTTCCCTGAGATTTGATGGAGCCCTGAATGTTGACCTGACAGAATTCCAGACCAACCTGGTGCCCTACCCCCGCATCCACTTCCCTCTGGCCACATATGCCCCTGTCATCTCTGCTGAGAAAGCCTACCATGAACAGCTTACTGTAGCAGAGATCACCAGTGCTTGCTTTGAGCCAGCCAACCAGATGGTGAAATGTGACCCTCGCCATGGTAAATACATGGCTTGCTGCCTGTTGTACCGTGGTGACGTGGTTCCCAAAGATGTCAATGCTGCCATCGCCACCATCAAGACCAAGCGCAGCATCCAGTTTGTGGATTGGTGCCCCACTGGCTTCAAGGTTGGCATCAACTACCAGCCTCCCACTGTGGTTCCTGGTGGAGACCTGGCCAAGGTACAGAGGGCTGTGTGCATGCTGAGCAACACCACAGCCATTGCTGAGGCCTGGGCTCGCCTGGACCACAAGTTTGACCTGATGTATGCCAAACGTGCCTTTGTTCACTGGTACGTGGGTGAGGGGATGGAGGAAGGAGAGTTTTCAGAGGCCCGTGAGGACATGGCTGCCCTTGAGAAGGATTATGAAGAGGTTGGTGTGGATTCTGTTGAAGGAGAGGGTGAGGAAGAAGGAGAGGAATACTAAAGTTAAAATGTCACAAAGGTGCTGCTTTTACAGGGAAGCTTATTCTGTTTTAAACATTGAAAAGTTGTGGTCTGATCAGTTAATTTGTATGTAGCAGTGTATGCTCTCATATACAATTACTGACCTATGCTCTAAAACATGAATGCTTTGTTACAGACCCAAGCTGTCCGTTTCTGTGATGGGTTTCGAATAAAGTATTCCCTGTCTTAAATGAATTCAGTCCTGTGTTTTCTATCTGGGTGTCTGAAATTTGTCATGTATTCAGTGCATAGAGAATAAAGAATAAGTGTTGCCTGTGGTTTACACATATCCTATGAAGTGATGTTTATATTTTAAAGTACCTTAGTAATTTAAAACTCTTATTTATAAAACATAAAATGTATATCTAAAGATTACCATTACAGAGCATCACACTTTGTATGTGTATGTGTGAAATGGAGTCTTGCTCTGTTGCCCAGGCTGGAGTGCAGTGGTGCCATCTCAGCTCACTGCAACCTTGGCCTCCTGGGTTCAAGAGATTCTCCTGCTTCAACCTCTGGAGTAGTTGGGATTACAGATACCTGCCACCACACCTGACTAATTTGTGTATTTTTAGTAGAGATGAGGTTTCATCATGTTGGCCAGGCTGGTCTCAAACTCTTGACCTCCTGTGATCTGCTGGCCTCAGCCTCCCGAAGTGCTGGGACTACAGGCGTGAGCCACCTTGCCCAGCTCATACTGTTCTTTTACCTCATTATTATAATAAAGTTATTTAACTTGCCAGTACTTTTTAGAGTTGAAAGTTGGTAATGCACAGCCAGAATCTGGTTGGCTGCTGAATCTCATGTAACTAACATAAAATGGTGAATATTCCAAATGCATCACTTTTTCATGTGCCCTCAGCTCCTTGGCATGTGTCTAGTGCCATTATGCGTCCTCTGCCCAGGATTCCCGAAACAAATCTGCTCTCCATGCAAGTGGCCTTATGCTAGACTTAGTTCTTTACCTTCTTCCCAAATCTATTTTAAGCTAAATGTCATGTTGGAAAAGCCTGGTACATTTATTCACTCTAATGTGTTAATTACATATCTGAATGTTAACTCTCCAAGTTAATATGGGCCAATAACTTCAGAGGAAACCCTAATAGTGCAATTGCATACATCAGCACTGACACAGAAAATGTTTTAGACTTAGGATTTGTCCAACAATAGAGCTCTGCCCCACTCCGACTGATGAAAAGTCTTATCTATTCCCAAGCACGGTAAATTGTCTTCCTACTCTCACATTTTCTGGTTCTGGGATACATATTAGTTTGGTGCTATGAAGAAGTAACCGAGGCCGGATGTGGTGGTTCACTCCTGTAATCCAAGCACTTTGGAGGCCAAGGCGGGTGGATCACCTGAGGTCGGGAGTTCAAGACCAGCCTGACCAATATGGTGAAACCCTGTCTTTAAAAAATAATAATAATAATAAAAGAAGTAACCGAGACTGGTAATTCATAAAGGAAAGAAGTTTAATTGACTCACAGTTCCACATGGCTGGGGAGGCCTCAGGAACCTTACAATCATGGTGGAAAGGGAAGCAAACATCCTTCACATGGTGGCAGAAGAGAGAAGGAGTGCTGAGCTGAGTAGAAATTACCTTATAAAACCCTCAGATCTATGAGAATTTACTACCAGGAAGATAGCTTGGTGGAAACTGCCCCCATGATTCAATTACCTCCCACTGGGTCCCTCTCACCACACGTGGGGATTATGGGAACTACAATTCAAGATGAGATTTGAGTGGGGACACAGCCAAACATATCAGGATAATACCCATTGGCAATGAAATCAAGATGGGCTGGGCATGGTGGCTCATGCCTGTATTCCAGCACTTTGGAAGGTCAAGGTGGGCAGATCACTAGAGGTCAGGAGTTTGAGACCAGCCTGGCCAACATGGCGAAATCCCATCTCTAAAAAATACAAAATTAGCTTGGTGTGGTGGCGGACACCTGTAATTCCAACTACTCAAGAGGCTGAGGCAGGGAGAATTGCTTGAGCCTGGGAGGCGAAGGTTGCAGTGAACTGAGTTTTTTTTTTTAAAGACGGGGTTTCACCATGTTGGTCAAGCTGGTCTCAAATTCCCGACCTCAGGTGATCCGCCGGCCTCGGCCTCCAAAGTGCTTGGATTACAGGCGTGAGCCACCACGCCCGGCCCATGAGCTGAGATTTTGCCACTGCACTCCAGCTTGGGCAACAGAGCAAGACTCCATCTCAAAAAAAAAAAAAAAAAAAAAACATCGAGATAAACTAATGTCAAAGCCCGGCCAATCCAATATTGTACTCATCAGTTTTAACTACAAGGCAACACAACAAGTAAAAAGCCTCACTAATTCACATAAAAACAATATGGAATAGATGAAATGGAAATTTTGATGTGCATTCCTAGCACCTAGCAAAGTATAAGGAATATGGTAGGTTTACAGTGATTGTTGGTTACATGAGCCAAATGTAGGATAAAAGAGATAGAGGTATACAATCAAATAAGTTAAATAGAAGCCCTGTGATCCTTTGATTCTAAATTACCAAATGGAAAAAAAAAAAAAACAAACCGATTTTCTAACTTTGTCCACTAAAAAGGCCTAGGACCAATGTAGTAATGAATATTCCCTAGCCCCGAGATGGTGGTGTCTCTATGCCATTTCCCACTTAAAGGAACCAGAATGTTTTAGAGAAATTAGTGGTTTCAAGCTTGGTGCAGGAAATATACAAGTTCTGCCTCAAATATTTTGTCATTCCAGAAAGCAAGGAAGATATCAGACTATTACAGTTACATCAGAAGGATACAGGAGCCAACATGAAGGGGCTCTCACTAATGACACAACATGAGCACTGAAAACAATAGCGACTGCAATGGATTGAAAATATATTTCTGTATATATACAAAAACAAAAGATAAATATTGTGTGATTCTGCTTACATGAGGTACCTAGAGTCAAATTCATAGACAAAAAGTAGAGAGGCTAGGAGGAAGGAGGTAATAGAGAGTTGTTGTTGTTTGAGATGGAGTCTCACTTTGTCACCAGGCTGGAGTGCAGTGGCATGATCTTGGCTTACTGCAACCTCCGTCTCCCGAGTTCAAGTGATTCTCCTGCCTCAGCCTCCCGAGTAGCTGGGATTACAGGCACCCACCACCACACCAGCTAATTTTTTTTTTGAGATGGAATCTCACACTGTCACCAGGCTGTAGTGCAGTGGTGCAATCTCGGCTCACTGCAGTCTTCACCTCCTGGGTTCAAGAAATTCTCCTGCCTCAGCCTCCCGAGTAGCTGGGACTACAGTCATGCGCCACCATGCCCAACTAATTTTTGCATTTTTCGTAGAGACGGGGTTTCACCATGTTGGCCAGGATGGTCTCAATCTCCTGACCTCATGTTCCGTCCGCCTCAGCTTCCCAAAGTGCTGGGATTACAGGGGTGAGCCACCATGCCCGGCTTAATTTTTGTATTTTTTACTAGAGATGAGGTTTCGCCAGGTTGGACAGGCTGGTCTCAAACTCCTGACCTCAGGTGATCCGCCAACCTTGGCCTTCCAAAGTGCTGGGATTACAGGAGTGAGCCACCATACCAGATGACTACTGTTTAATGGATACAGAGTTTTAGTTTGGGATAATGGAAAAGTTCTGGAGATAGATAATAGTGATGCTTGCACAACAATACAAAGGTACTTAATGCTACTACTGAATTGTACACTTAAAAATTGCTGGCTGGATGTGGTGGCTCATGCTTGTAATCCCAGCACTTTGGGAGGCCAAGACAGGTGGATTGCCTGAGGTCGGGAGTTCAAGGCCAGCCTGACCAACATGGTGAAACGCCATCTCAAAAAAAAAAAAATTGCTAAAATGGGACAGGTGTGATGGTGCCAGACTGTAGTATCAACTACTCCAGCAGGAAGATTGCATGAGTCTCACTTAAGACTAGGATTCTGAGGTTGTAACGTGCTTTAATTGTGCCTATAAATAGCCACTGCACTCCAGCCTGGGCAACATAATAAGACTCTGACCACTGACTCTAAAAAAAGCTTATGTAAACCAGGCAAGGTAGCTCATGCCTGTAATCCCAACACTTTGGGAGGCTGAGGCAGGTGCGGATCACAAGGTCAGGAGTTTGAGACCAGCCTGGCCAATATGGTGAAACTTGCCTCTACTTAAAAAAAAAAAAAAAAAAAAAAAATTAGCTGGACGTGGTGGTGGGTGCCTGTAGTCCCAGCTAGTCAGGATGCTGAGGCAGGAGAATCATTTGAACCCGGGGGGCAGAGGTTGCAAAGAGCTGAGATCATGTCACTGCACTCCAGGCTGGGCAACAGAGCAAGACTCCTTCTCAAAAAAAATTCTGTTAAAATTGAAAATTTTACACACACACACACACACACACACACACACACATATTTTTGACAGGGTCTCACTCTGTTATCCAGGTTGGAGTGCAGTGGTGAGATAACAGCTCACTGCAGCCTCAGGCTCAAGCAATCCACCTCAGCCTCCCAAGTAGCTGGGACCATGCTACCAGGCTCAGCTAATTTTTTTGTATATTTTGTAGAGGCGGGGTCTCTCTATGTTGCCCAGGCACGTCTCCAACTCATGGGACTCAAGAGATCCTACTGCCTCAACCTTCAAAGTGCTGGGATTATGGGTGTGAGCCACCACGCCCAGCCTGTTATATGTATCTTACCACAATTTTAGAAACAAACAAACAATGGAAGAGTAAGTCAAGAACTAAAAAAAGGCCGGGCGCTGTGGCTCACGCCTGTAATCCCAGCACTTTGGGAAGCCGAGGCGGGCAGATCACCTGAAGTCAGGAGTTCAAGACCAGCCTGACCAACATGGTGAAACCCTGTCTCTAATTTATTTAAAAAAGAGGGAAAAAAAAAGAACTAAAAAAAAATGATTGCTGATGGGGAGAGCACGTGATCTAACTGCACTTCTGACGCATTTGTTGTGTCATTTGACTATAGAAACGTGTAACCATGTTATAAAAGAGATAATTAAATTAAGGTGAAAAAAATCCTTAAAAATAGAAAACAAAATGAAACAAATCTAACCAAATATCAGGTTGGTGTCTTAACTGTAGAAGGGGAATTCTTTCTTTTCCTTTTCTTTTTCCCTTCCCTCCTCTTCCCTCCCTTTCCTTTCCCTCCCCGTCCCCTTCCCTTCCTTCCCCTCCCTTCCTTTCTTTTTGACAGGGTCTTACTCTGTTGTTGCCCAGGCTGGAGTGCAGTGGCATGATCTGGCTCATTGCAACTTCTACCTCCTAGATTTAAGCAATCCTCCTTCCTCAGCCTCCAGAGTAGCTGGGGACCACAGGTCTAAGAGCAACCATACCTGGCTAATTTTTGTATTTTTTGTAGAGACAGAGTTTTGCCATGTTGCCCAGGCTGGTCTCCATCTTGTGAGCTCAAGCGATTCTCTCGCCTCAGCCTCCCAAAATGCTGGATTACAGTGGCGAGCGACCGCACCAGCCATCTTAACCATTCTTGAAGTGTGCAGTCCAGTATTGCTAAATATATTCACTTCTTATGCAACCAATCTCCAGAATTCTTTCATCTTACAAAATTTATTTTTAAGAAATGAAGTCTTGCTCTATTACCCAGGCTGGAGTGCTGTGGTGGGATCATAGCTCACTGTAACCTCTATCTCCAGGGCTCAAATGATCCTCCTGCCTCGGCCTCCTGAGTAGCTAGGACTACAAGCGTGCCACCATACCAGGCTAATTTTTGCATTTTTTGTAGCAACAGGTCTCACTATGTTCCCCAGGTTTACTTTCTGTTTTTTGTTTGTTTTAATAGAAACCATTCTAATATGAAGTGGTTGTAGTTTTAATTTGCATTTCCCTAATGATTAGTAATGTTGAGCAGCTTTCATTTGCCTATTAGCCATTTGTATATCTTCTTTGGAGAAATGCCTATTCAAGTTCTCTGCCCATTTTTAAATTGGGTTGTTAATGTTAAAACACTTTATTTATTTGTTTGTATATTTATTTTGGGACGGAGTTTTGCTCTTGTCACCCAGTCTGGAGGGCAATGGTGGGATCTCGGTTCACTGCAACCTCCGCCTCCCAGGTTCAAGTGATTCTCCTGCCTCAGACTCCTGAGTGGCTGAGATTACAGGCACCCACCACGACGCCCATCTAAGTTTTGTATTTTTAGTAGAGACAGTTTTCGCCATGTTGGCCAGGCTGGTCTCAAACTCCTGACCTCAGGTAATCCATCCTCCTCAACCTTCCAAAGTGCTGGGATTACAGATGTGGGCCACTGCGCCGGGCCAAAACACTTCATTTTTATATATAGTTTTTGAAACAGTGTCTTATTCCGTTGCTTAGGCTAGAGGGCAGTGAAGCTATCTCAGCTTATTGCAGACTTCCCAGGCTCAGGTGATCTTCCCATTTGAGCCTCCCAAGTAGCTGGGACTACAGGATCAGGCCACCATTCCCAGTTAATTTGTTGTTTTTGTTGTTTCTGGTGGAGATAGGGTCTCACCATGTTTCCCAAGCCGTTCTCGAACTCCTGGGTTCAAACGATTTGCCCATCTTAGCCTTCCAAAGTGCTAGGATTACAGGTGTGAAACATCATCACCTGGCAATGTTAAAACACTTTTATCGCACCATTTAATCCATGAGGATATAAGAATACTGGAATTGGCCAGGTGTGGTGGCTCACACCTGTAATCCCAACACTTTGGGAGGCCGAGGCAGGCGGATCACCTGAGGTCAGGAGTTTGGGATCAGTCTGGCAAATATGGTGAAACTCCGTCTCTACCAAAAATACAGAAAAAATTAGCCAGGCATGGTGGCAGGTGCCTGTAATTTCAGCTACCTGAGTGGCTGAGGCAGGAGAATTGCTTGACCCTGGGAGGCAGAGTTTGCAGTGAGCCGAGATCATGCTACTGCACTCCAGCCTGGGCAATAAGAGGGAAACTCCATATCAAACAAGCAAAGAATTAACTAATAATTTCTGTAATAAACTCCAGAAATTCTGAAGTGGTGTCTCCCACGCCTGTCATCCCAGCATTTTGGGAGGCCAAAGTGGGAGGATTATTTGAGCCCAGGAGTTTGAGACCAGCTTGGTCAATATATTGAGATCCACTATCTACAAAAATTTTAAAAATTAACTGAGAATGGTGGCATGAGCCTGTAGTCCCAGCTACTCTGGAGGCTGAAATCGGGGGATCTCTTGAGTCTGGGAGGACACTGTGATCCATGACTGCACCACTGCACTCCAGCCTGGGTGACAGAATGAGACCCTGTCTCAAAAAGCATACTGCTAGATAGATTAAAAATATATATTGATATCTGGAGATAGCATCAAAAAAAAAAAAAAGAAAAAATATACATATGTTGATAGGACTTCGTCTCAAAAATAGAAAGCTGGATGCAAAAATATACAAAAATAATTGCATTTTTATAAACCAAAGACAGTTAGAAAATTTAACTTTAAAATGGATATGCCAGGTGTGGTGGCTCACACCTGTAATTCCAGCACTTTGGGAGGCTGAGGCAGGCAGATTACCTGAGGTCAGGAGTTTGAGACCAGCCTGGCCAACATGGTGAAACTCCGTCTCTACTAAAAATACAAAAATTTGCTGGACATCTTGGTGCACACTAGTCCCAGCTACTCTGGAAGGCTGAGGCAGGAGAATCACTTGAACCTGGGAGGCGGAGGTTGCAGTGAGCCGAGATTGCACCACTGCACTCCAGCTGGGCAACAGAGCAAGACTCTATCTCGAAAATAAAGAAATAAAATAAAATGGATATCATTCATAATAGTAAAAAAAATAGGTATATAAAGTGCCTCAGGAGAAACCTAAAAATGTACAAGCTACATTTTGATAAATCTTCATTATAAAAACACTAAAGCACACCAAAATAAATGATATTATGTACTTAGTCCATGGGTTGTAATAGTCACCTCATAAAAATGTCATTTCTTCTCAAATTGATTTATAGATTCAATGCAATTCCAACCAAAGACTGTGTGTGTGTGTATGTATATATGTGTGTGCACATGCCATCTAATTATGTACTCGACACTGAGCATGTATCATACATGGCACCATACCAGAAGATCTTTTTTTTTCTTTTAGAGTCAGGATCTCACTATGTAATCTAGGCTAGAGTGTAGTAGCATGATCATAGCTCACTACATCTTCAAACTTCTGGGTTCAAGCCATCCTCCCACCTCAGCCTCTGAAGTAGCTGGGACTACAGGTGTGAGCCACCATGCCTAGCTCTTTTCTTTAGAGGCAGGATCTGGCTGTGTTGCTCAGGCTGGTCTCAAATTCCAGGTCTTAAGCGATCCTCCCACTCACCTCCGAAAATTCTGGGATTACAGGCCTCTACGCAGTACTAAGGATGTTTTTGGTTTGGTTTGATTTGATTTGATGTTTGTTTGTTTGTTTTTGAGATGGAGTCTTGCTCTGTCGCACAGGCTGGAGTCCAATAGAGTGATCGCGGCTCACTGAAACCCCTGCCTCAACCCCCTGAGTAGCTGAGATTACAGGAGCACACCAGCATGCCTGGCTATGTTTTGTATTTTTGGTAGAGATGGAGTTTTACCATGTTGGCCAGGCTGGTCTCAAACTCCTGACCTTAGGTGATCTGCCTGCCTCGGCCTACAAAAGTGCTGGGATTACAGGCAGAAGTCATTTCGCCTGGCTGGATGTTTTTTTACACATAGTAAACAAAAGTCCCTATGGACCATTTTATTTATTTATTTATTTATTTAGAGACAAGGTCTCACTCTATTGACCAGGCTGGAGTGCAGTGGTGCAATCATGGCTCACTGCAGCCTTGAGTGATCCTTCTATGCTCAAGTGATCCTTCCCTTCAGCCTCCTGAGTAGCCTGGAGCACAGGTGTGCATCCGCATGCCTGGCTAATTTTTTAATTTTTTGTAGAGAAGGTCTCATTATGTTGTCCAGGCTGGTCTTGAACTTCTGGCCTCAAGCAATACACCCACCTCAGCCTCCCAAAGTGCTGGGACTACATATGTAAACCACTGCACCAGATGGGCCATTTTATACAACATAGGGAATAGTGGCATCACGGAACAAGCAAAATGCTTGCATGTTTGCTAACCTACCTGGAGCAAGCCTCATTATTCTAAGACTTGAATATATATCACATGTGTAAGCACTTTATTTATTTAGGCATTATGCTATAAATTGCCTTTCTCTGTCCTGCTAAGAAAGCTGAAAGATGAGAATATTTACGACTCAGGAAGCTAAATAAGGATTCTTTTTATCTAACTAATCAGGCTAAGGCAAAGGACTTAAGTAAGATTAAATTTGACTGTTATTCTCTCTATGACAAGTTTCAGGTCTTCTCCATGATATTTTCTTAGCAGATCATGTAAAAATAAGATTTGTATGTGTGTGTGAAACTATTTTACTACTCAGTCTGTCTTTAGCATTCTGGAATGTAGTCCCTTAACTCCAAGACTTGGGTTACCTGCAAAGCATTTATAATATGATTTGGAGAGTTAAAGGGAGTAATAAATATGTCTATTCAGGGATTTTTGTTAATTCGTAAATTGTACCTGCATTCCTCAAATAAGCTATTAAGATGAACTCACTAGCTTTGTATTAATTTAACCAGTAATTGGCTGGCGCAGTGGCTCAGGCCTGTGATCCTAGCACTTTGGGAGGCCAAGGCAGGCAGATCACGAGGTCAGGAGTTTGAGACCAGCCTGGCCAATACGGTGAAACCCCGTCTCTACTAAAAATACAAAAATTAGCTGGACATGGTGGTGCATGCCTGTAATTCCAGCTACTTGGGAGGCTGAGGCAAGAGAATCTCTTGAACTTGGAAGGCAGAGGTTGCAGTGAGCCAAGACCGTGCCACTGCATTCCAGCCCTGGTGACGGAGCGAGACTCCATCTAAAATAATAATAATAATAATAATTTAACCAATAATTATATATGATAATATAGATTCTATAATTCTTAGAAAAATCACAGATCCTGGATCTAGTTTTCTCTTGTCAAGCTTGCAAATTATAAATAAATAAAAGAAGTACCTCTAAGAGATTCATGACCAAACATAATACCAAATCTTGTTTTTCTACAATATATAGTATAAATCTATTTACATAAAATTATATATGTATATATGCCTGGAGAGATGTCTAATAGGATCTGTATCGAATGTTAATAGTATTGACCAGACTTGGTGGCTCATGCCTGAATCTTAGTACTTTAGGATGCCAAAGCAGGTGGATCACTTGAGGCCAGAAGTTTGAGAGCAGCCTGGGCAACATAGCAAAACTCTGTCACTATAAAAAATACAAAAATTAGCTGGGTGTGGTGGCATATGCCTGTAGTCCCAGCTACTAAGGAGGCTGAGGTGGGAGGATCTGTTGAGCCAGGAGGGAGAGGCTGCAGTGAGCTGTGATAGTGCCACTGCACTCCAGCTTAGGCAACAGAGAAAGATTAAAAAAAAAAAAAAAAAATTGGAGCTGATATTTCAAGATGTTATTTTTCCCTGAAGTATTGGCATTTAAACAGGGAATTTTTAGAAACTAAAGATTTAAAGAAATCTCTAGGAAGAGAATTTCAAGCACCAAAGGTGCTATTTTGGGTAGCTATTTTAAGTACCCTAAGCCATTAAAATCAGTGCACAGGGATAGGCTGATAGTCACTCTTCCTACCCAAATGCTAACTCAGGCCCTCACAATTTATCACTTGTTTTTTCTTTTCCTAATATGACAGATTTGTTGAAATATAATTCACATACTGTCCAATTCACCCATTTAAAGTATACAATTCAATAGCTTTTAATATATTCGGAGGTGAGTGATCATCACCACAATTTTAGAACATTTTCATCACCCCCAAAAGAAACTGTGTAACCTAGGCAACCACTATCTCTAGGCAACCACTAATCTAGTTTCTGTCTCTATATATTTCCCTATTCTGGACATTTCATATAGAAGGAAGCATACAATGCGCAGGCATTCACAACTAGCTTCTTTCTTTCTTTCTTTCTTTCTTGTTTTCTTAATCCATTCAAGTAGATATATTTTGGAAATATTTCCATTTCAGTGATTTGAATTGTTATGAGGAACACCATCATGGCATGAAATTTTAGAATATAATGATCTGTTTGTACTATTAATTGATATACACACCATAAAATTCACCCTTTAGTGTACAATTTTAAAGTTTTTAGTATATTCACCAGCTTGTGCAATATCTGTCCCTTTAAAATTTTATATTTGTCTTTCCACTATCTAATTTCAGAATTTAATTTCGTCATTCATCAAAACCTCAAACTCTACCCTCATTAGCAGTCACTCCCCATTATCTCCTCACACTAGCTCACAGCAAACACAGTAATCTACTTTCTGTCCCTATGAATTTGCCTATTCTGGACATTTTATACAAATAGAATCATGTAATATAGGGCTCCTTTCTCTTAGTACAAAGGTGGTTTTTTTTTTTTTTTTTTTTTTTGAGACTGAGTCTCGCTCTTTTGCCCATGCTGGAGTGCAGTGGCGTGATCTCAGCTCACTGCAACTTCTGCCTCCCAGATTCAAGCAATTCTCCTACCTCAGCCTCCTAAGTAGCTGAGATTACAGGCGCGTGTCACCATGTACAGCTAATTTTTGTGTTTTTAGTAGAAACGGGGTTTCACCACATTGGCCAGGCTGGTCTTGAACTCCTGACTTCAGGTGATCCACCCTCCTTGGCCTCCCAAAGTGCTGGGATTACAGGTGTGGGCCACTGTGCCTGGCCAAGCACAATGTTTTCAAGGTTTCTCTATGTTGTAGCATATATCAGTACTTCATTTATATTTATTGCCAAATAATATTCCATTATATAGATATTCATTTTCTTTATTCATTAATTGATGGGTTGTTTCCATTTTTTTGGCTACTATGAATAATGCTGCTGTGAATTTTTGCATACACGTTTTGGTGCAGCCCTATGTTTTCATTTCTCTTGAGTATATACCTAGAACTGGAATTGCTGGGTCTTACTATAGCTCTGTTTAATAATGGAACTACCAAGCTATTTTCCCAAGTGGTTATATCATTTACATTCTTACTAGTAGTGTAAGAAGGTCCAATTTTTCCACATCTTCACTAAGACTTGTTATTTTCTGTCTTTTTAAAATTATAGCCGTTCTAGTGGGTGTGAAGTGGTATCTCACTGGGGTTTCGATCTGTATTTTCTGATGGCTAAAGACGAGTACCTTATCATGTGCTTATTGGCCATTTTTGTATTTATTTATTTTTTTTGAGAAAGAATTTCACTCTTGTTGCCCAGGATGGAGTACAGTCGCATGATCTTGGCTCACTGCAATCTCTGCCTTCCAGATTCAAGTGATTCTCCTCCCTCAGCCTCCTGAGTAGCTGAGATTACAGGCATGCACCACCACGCCTGGCTAATTTTGTATTTTTAGTAGAGACGGGGGTTTCACCATGTTGGTCAGGCTGGTCTCGAACTCCCAACCTCAGGTGATCTGCCCGCCTCGGCCTCCAAAAGTGCTGGGATTACAGGTGTGAGCCACCGTGCTTGGCCCTCATTTGTGTATCTTCTTTGAAGAAGTCTATATTTAGGATCCTTTGCCCATTTAAAATTTTTATTTTATTTTTTAAATAGAAATGGGCTCTTGGCCAGGCATAGTGGCTTATGCCTGTAATCCCAGCACTTTGGGAGCCCAAGGCGGGCAGATCACCTGAGGTCAGGAGTCCGAGACCAGCCTGGCCAACATGATAAACTCTGTCTCTACTAAAATACAAAAATTAGCTGGGCGTGGCAGCACGCACCTGTAATCTCAGCTACTTGGGAGGCTGAGGCATGAGAATTACTTGAGCCCAGGATGTGCAGTGAGCTGAGATTGTTGCCACTGGCCTCCAGTGACAGAGTGAGACTCTGTCTCCAAAAAAAAAAAAAAGAGAGAGATGAGGTCTCTCTATGCTGTCCAGGCTGGTCTCAAACTCCTGGGCTCAAGTGATCCTCCCATTGCAGCCTCCCAAGTGCTAGAATTACAGACATGAACCACTACACTCAGCTTAAAATTTTATTATTTGTTTTTTTATTGTTTGTGAGAGTTCTTTATATGTTCTAGATACAAGTATCTTATATGCAGATAGAGAAAAATTCTCTTCAAACTGTGTTTTTCCTCTACTCTTCAACCACAACAATCATCAAACAGAAGATGACTTCTGTGACCAAATGTGTGGAGGGTTTCCCCCACACCAAGTAGCAGATACCAGCCGGGTGTCCTCTAACTCAGTTCCTATGCTATCTACTCAGAGATAGCATCAGATTCCACAGGTTGAGGGCTCAGTCTCCGACTCCCCCACTCACACTCCAACCCCACACACACCAGTCACAAGTTCAGTCTCTGGAACTTCTGACCAGCTGGCTTCAAGTTGAGGTTCCCATGACCCCTTTCTTTGGGTTCGATTAGGTTGCTGGAGCAGCTCACAACACTCAGGGAAACACATTTACCAGTTTATTATAAAGGATATTGCAAAGGATACAGATGAAGAAGGTAGGTAGGGTGAGGTATAGAGCAAGGGTTGTGGAGCTTCCATGCCCTCCCTGGGCTCACCACTCTCTAGAAACCTCCACGTGTTCAGCTGTCTGGAAGTTCACTAAGCCCTGTCCTCTTGGGTTTTTACAGAAGCGTAAAGACATCAGCATTCCTTCTCCTAGGTTATAGGGTGGGACCGTGTCATGGGAGGGTATTAAGATCCACAATCAGAAAGGTTGGGGAAAATTAGGCTGGACCCCATGGCTCACACCTGCAATCCCAGCACTCTGGGAGGCTAAGGTGGACAGATCACCTGAGGTCAGGAGTTCGAGACTAGCCTGGCCAACATAGTGAAACCCCATTTGTACTAAAAACATATACAAAAAATTAGCCGGGTGTGATGGTGCACAGCTGTAATCCCAGCCCCCAAGGCTGAGGCAGGAGAATTGCTTGAATCCAGGAGGCGGAGGTTGCAGTGAGCCGAGATCACACTACTGCACTCCAGCCTGGGTGACAGAGTGAGACCTTGTCCTTAAAGGAAAAAAAAAAAAAGAAAATAAACATTGGGGAAGATTTGAGTGAAAGGAGGCCAGAAGGTCAGGGGCTTGCCCCTGAGGTCCAACACACTCAACATTCTAACAAAAGACTGTAATGAGGGATATGGAAATTATGAGCCAGGAACCATGGACAAAACCAATGTATATCATAACATCACAGATACATGATTTGTAAAAATTTCTACCATTCTGTAGAAATTTGTCTTTTTACTTTCTTGATAGTGTGCCCTTTGAAGCAAAGAAGTTTTTAATTGTTTTTGTTTGTTTTTTGAGATGGAGTTTCAGTCTTGTTGCCCAGGCTGGAGTGCAGTGGCATGATCTTGGCTCACTGCAAACTCTACCTTCTGGGCACAAGTGGTTCTTGTGCCTCAGACTCCCGAGTAGCTGGGATTACAGGCACCGGCTACCATGCCTGGCTAATTTTTGTATTTTTAGTAAACATGGGGTTTCACCATGTTGGCCAGGCTGGTTTTGAACTCCACAAAAAAAAAAAAAAAAAAAAAAAAAAAGGGTTTGTTCTATAAATATTAT